>WMED01015240.1:0-13720 GCA_019650415.1 Pipa parva | reverse complement strand
TTGGCGTATTGTAACAAATCCGTCAGGGGAGTAGTAGTGTTGGCGTATTGTAACAAATCCATCATTATTAGTTGTTTTCTATCAAAGTGATGGTATCTTCACATGGGTCTGATTAAAGCAGATAATGTCACCATAAATATCTGTTTCTACATTATTGATATCAGACTTGCAATAGGTGTGAATTATTAGAGGAAATGACAGTTTCCTCTTTGTTGTATTTTGGTTGTATACTGGAGAATAGTTGCCAAAATGACAATTTTTTTTTTTTTACATTTCAATGGCAGACAAATCCTAGCCCATGTTGGCACTTGGTGTCACCAGTATACTAACAAGAACCCTGTCATATGTCCCCTAGTTCACCATTGTCATTTAGCAAATGAAATCTGTGTATTCACGCCAGTACATATTGGTGAATTTTCACCGCGACACATGATGAACATTTTATTTTTTGTTGCATTCTCCCTGAATAGACATTATGTAATAGGTACATACAGTACTTGGAAAGCAAAAAGTGGTTCTATGGAAGAATTCCCCACATTGTAGAAATTCACGTTTTTTGCTGAATATACAAAAATTGGCAAATTGTCTAAAGGACACAAATTCACACATCTACATTAGCACTTTGGGAAAAATGCCCAATGTGATGGTTTATTTAGAATTGTATGTAACACTGCCTGACTATAACACTCTACTGGACATTGCTGTGCTACCAGGTAAAGGTGAGAATCTACAGTTTTGTTGGGGAGAGATACATGGTCCTGGAATTACTGCTATATACTGCACTACCATCCAGTCACCTGCAATTTCAGGAAATAACCTTCTAACAGAATCCTTTACCTATAGATAACACCTGTATACCATTTATCAACAGAAACTGGGACTCTCATGATTTGGTAGTGCCAGGAAGTGGAATAATTGTTTTTGTGGTGGATATTGAGGTCTTACATCCAGTGACTATTCATCAGCAAATAGTTTTCCCTTGACATCAGCTTTTTATACATGCAATGCTGGCATAGTGCATTCTAAAAGTCTTTTAATTTAACCCTAATATACACAATGATGTTATGGCAATCTGACTTACAGTAATGCAGTGGCTCAGTGGTTTAGCATTGATGCCTTGCAGTGCTGGGTTCAGTAATATGTTCTCCCTGCACCTGCATGGGTTTCCTCTCCCAATCCTAAAACATACATCTGTGTCTATGTGTGTGACTGAATATAGAAACTAGATTGTAAGCTCCATGGGGCAGCAACTGAAGTGAATGATGAATCTCTGTAAGGTGCTGCATAATGTAGTAGCCCTATACAGTATAATGCACTACATGTGCATAGGTTTCAAGCAGGTGTGGAGTGCACATTAAGAAGTCTTTCAAAATAGAAGGATTAATAGATTATGTTTAGCAATTACCAAAATACAAAGTGAATTAACAAAAGAGAAAAAAAGTAAAACATTTTGTATGACACACTGTTTGCTTTCAAAACAGCAACAGTTATTCTTAGTAAATGTGCACACAGATTCTGAAGGGACTTGGCGCACATTTGTACAGCACTAACATTCTGCAAAGTAATTTACAGAGATTTATCATTCACTTTAATCCCTGCCCCAGCGGATACAATCTAATTCCCATATACCATCACGCACAGACTACATTTAATTTAGTCAAATGTTAATTAACTTAGTATGTTTTGGACTGGAAGAAACTGGATTACATGGAGGAAACCCATGCAAGTTTGGGAAAACTTAAGATCTAAAATAAAATTGTGCTAATCAACAAACTGCCCACTTGGATGTGATATTGGGGTTGAAACTGAGGTAGCAAAGTTTATTTTGTCATTTAACACAACTAATTGGTACATCACAATTTGGTATCAACAGATTTGCATAGGCCTGCATTTAAACATATTGGGGGACATTTTTAAAGGTCATTTCAATCTATTTGCCACAATTTGATCCATTTCACCACTTAAGACCCTTTTTTTGATTTACTCCAATTTATATAGTGCACAATAAAATTTATCGATATAGATAAATATTGATTGGTTCATACCACTACACTTTACATTACTTTCAACTGAGCTTATTTTTCAACAATATTGATATCACTGATCTTTTCGATGGGGACTTAGAAAAAATGTTCTAAACCAGGGGACGGCAATCTTTGCAGAGGAGGGAGCCATTTCTCTTCCTCCTCCACCATTGAAAATTGCTCCTGGAGCCGCAAAGGGGGAGGAGTGTATAAGGTCCCGATCATATGACCTTCTGACGTCCCATCAAAGGAGACATCAAGGGTCATGGGCAGGTGGGTAGGAAACTAGCTCAGAACCGCACAATGCGGCCAAAGATCCAAATGTGCCTCGCAAGCCACGGTTTCCAACCACTGTTCTAAACCAACTCCATAAGGAATAACAGGTTTCCGCCACCCTCAACCAGGCAAAACACTTTCTGGTGTTGAAAAACTTCAGACGGGACTTAATGAATATCAGTATTGGAGATATCCATATTTTTGACCTAATTAAATGTATATAAAAATACCAGGAGTAAAGTTTTTAGATATTTCTAAATATATCCCCCACTGAGTCATCTTAACATGTTGTGATAGTACAATGCAGAAATAAACACGTTAAATGAAATATCAGCTCTGCTACACTACATCAATATGTTCAGTCTAGTTTTGTCAAACTATGGCACAGTGTATATTTACTGAAAACTTCAAGATGTGGATAATACAGGTGGTGTTTGTGAACATTTACTTGTAAAAGTGGTATCTTGTCTTGGTGAGCTGTGGATTCCTTCATGGTAGTGAATGTCACTTTCTTACTGTAGATTCCCAAAATCTTCTTGGGTTATTTAATAATTAGATAATTGCTCTATAATGTTCCAAAACTGATCTTTGTAGGATGACCACTGTTAGAGAGAATAGTATTGGTCCTATAAAAATTCTTATCAAAGATCACAAAATCTATTTTGATTGGTCTATAATGCACTTGGACAGAATTCTGTTTTGGTCGACAGATGACCTAATATTTGCTGTTGCAGGGTAGGTGGAACTCATGCCTAAACTGAATAAAACACATGACTTTGATTACCCTCTTACTAATTATGTAACTATTACTTCCTTGAAGGTTTATACCATTTGTTCAAAAAAGTTACTGCACTTCAAAATGCTGAGTGTGCAGTTTGGTAAGTATAACTGTTTTTGTTTTACACCAGTACCGCCTAAACTCAGTTTTAAGTTTAAGGATTTTAATGAGTTATAGAGTTATCCTCTACCAAATATATTAGTATCCGATTATAGAGTTGCCCTGCCCTTTTCCTCTACTCATGTGTCATTAACCCTTAGGAAAACCTTCCCAACATAAACCGTTCGATTTTAAAATAACTCCACCTTAGAACCCTTACATAGGGTAATACCAATTGTGGTTACCCTGCAGGAAGTGTGGGGTGTGGCTGCATGAAAAGCTAGCACAGAAATTGAATATTACTTGTTGGACCAGTACTCCACTCCAAGCAATGTCACAGAATTCTCCTCTTCTATTGGGGAATGAGTAAGTTAATGGGCAGTGTTTACTGTTTTTAGCTACTTTACTGGTGTAGCATTATTTGAGGCCATGAAAGTGCACAGCATCAAATATGTCAGTAGTATAATGATGTCCCTAATATTTTCTAAACTAAAGGGTCAATTGTTTAGACATGTCAAAATATGAACCATTGTAACCCATAGCAACCAGACACTTTGTTAAATTAATTTAGCTGCTGTTGAACAAACCAAGTTAAATAATGCTTGTTGCTATGGGTTACCATACCAGTGTAAATTCAGAATATATTCTGTATCCAACTAGCAGTTCTGTGAATGTAATCCATAGAAACACTAAGGGGGGTATTCACCATAGACTGTTATGCGCTCGCTGATGCCCTGCACGCGGACATCAATGAACACTTTAAAGGGATTCCAGTCTCAGCAAGGTGACTTGAGTGGTGCAGGTCATCAGCGAGCGCATAACAGTCTGTGCGAAGTGAGCTGAAGGATCCGGAGCTCACTTCACACTATGGTGAATTCCCCCCTAAGCCGTTATGGGAGTAAACTAGCATAGCAAGATTAATTTGAGACAAATTGGCAAATTGTAGAGAATCAGTTGTTCATTTTCACAATTTAGTGTATTGTTGTGTATTGTGCAAAGTACCACTTTGCAGGAAACAAGGATCTTTGCAGACTATGTGAAGTTTGAGAAAAATGTAGTGAATGGAAGAGAGTAAAAGGATAGCAGAAATAGAGACACTAGGGTGAAGTAGTGTCATAACAATAATGTGCAATGAATGGAAGTGACAGAAAATGTAGGAAAAATGCCAGTTTAGGCTTTTAAAATCCAAGCTCCCCCTATACCAGTGAATGATAACAGCTGATTAATTGCTGCAGGCTACTAGACCTCTGGAAACAATTGCACCTTATGTCTATATGACCACAATACTGACCTTGATTGTGAGTCAGAATAAAAAGATTTTTTTGTGAATTACCTTCTTTCTTCTAAATAACTGAATATATATATATATATTTTTTAATAGCTGTTTTCCAATACAAGAAACCCCCAAAGGCATTCTTAGCCTACTAAAGCAGTTTGTCAAAATTCAGTGTGATAGATGTGTTGCTAATCTGTAGCTAAACAAAACACATTATACACATTTCTAATTATGTGGATCTACTGTAGAGTCATTTGACAAAATGGTTACAAAGCCGCAGGAAATACATTTGTTTACAATAACTCGTCCATTACCATTAGAATGTGATAACATTTCTGAATAAATCTCAACATTTCCAAATCAATTTGACATTATTTTTTTTTCCAGCAAGAGAAAAGCCTTTTGAAGATTTCCGAAGTAACGTAGACATGTTTTGTGACCTAAAATAAATCATCGCAGCAGATCCTCAGCTAATAGTGTAGAATATTTCATAGCCCAGAAGAAAATATAGAAAAGATATAAAAATGTTCCCGTGGTTGGTAAGAGAAACATTTATTTAAATCTTCACAAGAACACAATTTTACTAAACAAATTCAGTTCAAAAATAATAGGTGCAATAAAATAAAAAATGGATAGCGGGCTTTCCCAAAGAGAACATCGTTTTTTTTTGTTTTTGTCATTTTATTACCATGCCAAATACATAAATTACTTTTAATTTTTTTAATGTTTCATGATTAACTAAGAATGAAAATTGTACTGCAAATGCCACGTTTAGATCTTCTCACTGTCTTTTTGTTGTTGATGCAAAAACACTTTCTACAATATGTCATAAAATATTTCAAAAAATGAAGAACAAACAAAATTTGCATTTAATAATCAGAGCGAACGGTGTGTCTGATTCCTTTTTTTTAATTTGACAAAGATCAAACAAATGCATCTCTTAAATACATAGAACATGTTCTTGAGCAGGTTTCTGTATGTCTGCATGTGAGTGACTCTGACCAGTGTGTTAGTAATTAAAACAGTCTACTTCACTTCCTTATTGGAATTCACACATTTAGAAAGTAGAAGCTTTTTTTTTTTCCCCCTTTAACTTTGTCATGTAGAACAATCTGATTTGAGTATTTACATTGTTCTAATGTGTTTGTGATAAAGTGTAAGTTCCATATTCTTGTTCCCCATGGAAATGGTCAGAAAAGGGACATCTGATTTGACCTCCCAGTGACAAATGAGTGAAGCATGTTAAATTTCTTGTAGCCCATATTATTCTGGATTCCTTCGCAAATTTTGCTTGCACACTGGAATTATAAGCAATATTCTTCAGTACTACTTTAAAAATGATAAGCATTTTTGGTGTAAGGACTCTGAAGGTGAAAAACATTCTTTATGTGCATCTTCTGCTGGAGCCCAAAGTGACCAGTTCTTTCACAGCTCCTGAAGGCACTGTGGATCCACCGAGCAACACATATGTCCATTCTAGAGGGGAGAGACACACAGTAAATGATCATCTTAATAACGGTGAATAATGGATTGTGGGCAAATGATCAGGTAGTATGAATACAGAAATTTTTAGGTAAAATATATGAAATACTTTTTTTGGCATGCATTTAATTAAGTATGATCAAACTGTATTCATTATAAGTCATAATAAAATTGTTTAACATGAACTATTTTATTGCAAATTTACCAACAGAATTTGATTCACAGATGAAATATTTTGAAATACATGACTACTTGTTGCAATAAACTATTGTTTATAGACTTTTCTTGGAAGACCTAGGGCAAAATGTAATAAAGTTGGAAAGACCCGCTCTCGGTCTGCGCTTATCGCATGAGATCTCGCATTGTTCTTGCGAGATTATCGCGCAAGTTTTTTCTATCTCAATTTTTCTATATTTTTCAACAGAAAGGTAGGAATTAGTAGTATGACTACCTTTTCTACCGAATGAATCTAAATCGCGACAATTGCAGGAGAACAATGCGAGATCTCGTGTGATAAACGCGATAAGACTGAGAGTGGTCTTTCTGACTTTATTAAATTGCACCCAAGTGATGTATGATAATGATGACTTTCCACTCATAAGGAAGGAAGGCGCAGTATCTCTTTCATTATACTCCTAATAAGATAATACCATATCTGTACCAAGGTGAGGATAGAGTCTACTAAAAGGAGAGCTAAAGGTAGAAATAAAAAGTAGACGCCTAAAACAACACCTTGTTCTAAGCTGAAACATGGCAATGACAGTTTCAATTGTGCTGTCATATCCCTGCATGGAGGCAAACTTCACAGCGTTTGGGAGCCTACAGGAGTCAGCGAGAAGCACCGCCCACTTAATGAAATTGGCAGAGCAAAAGAGTATATACGTTATCATGCTAATTGCACACCCAATGAGAACGCTCCCCTCACCAGCAAAAAATAAGAAGTGCAATGAGAGTGAGGACATGCTCACTATTTTGCATAAATGGGTGGTGCTCCGCGCTGGCTCCTGTACCCACCCAAGCGTTGTAAATTCTCCCTCCATGCAGGGATATGACAGCACAGTTCAAACTGTCATTGTCACGTTTCAGCTTAGAATAAGGTATTGTGTCTACTTTTAATTTCTGGATTTATTTCCAGTAGTCTTTAACCACAGTGCATAGTCCTTCATGATATAATATTGCCTTAGAAAACCCCACTCCTTCTGTTTCCTTGTGCTTATTTTGTTCCCTATTGTTATCAGACTTTTTTGGTGAAAATGAAATAGAACAGTTCAGAGTTGTACTGTAAGAGAATACAGTATAGTTCCATTTAAATATGGCAAGATTGACATATCCATTTCTCATTCTGTCATTTGAAAGCATAGGGTGTAATGTGGAGCCAGCCATATAATGAATAATCAATCACCTACACTACTTTAGAAAGATAAATGTAAGTTGGAAGGACATTTAATGAACAAGATCAGTACAAATGACCTCAGTTTAAATTGATGCAGAGTAATTGTTGATGATGCCAGTTGCAAAGTTTTCTCACAGCATTGCTTTATGTATAATATCTTTTTAGGCAAGGTCCCAGCCAATTAATGTTTGCATTTGTGATACAGATATAGCGGGGCTGATTTTATTGGATTTTGTAAACAGCTGCAAAGCTGCGCCATTTGACGCAACAGGATATCTTCATGTACTAACAGTAGTTTTTCCATAATTTACTGTGTTAAAAGAATTTTTAGCCACATTCTGTATCTTACTCTTTCAGGAATTTCCCACAGTTACCTGCAATCTGTTTCTTTCTCTAGCCAACCAGTTTAAACTACAGGACAGTCATCTACAGCACAATCAGAGCCGGGACAAGATTTCATGGCACGCTAGGCTCTTGGATTTGGTGCCCTGGGGTTAATCCCAGGTGGATCCATATTCAATATGTCTTAACAAATGGCTTCTTTCTCAAATGCATAAAATGATGCTATATGGTTTTCACTGCTTTGGTTGGCATTTCCCAAATCAATCTGGCTATACCACTGCTGCTTGTTTGAATAGCAGCGTAACAAAGAGGCAGGAATACAACCACAAAGGCGCTCAGGTTTTGTGTGCCTCAGTTGGCTGCAATTTAAATCTCCTCCACCTCATCATGTGAGACAGTGCGAGAATGAAAGGTCAGCCATATTCTGTTGCCTAGCAAAAGGATGCTTCTAAGAGCCAAAGATGTCCTGGCTAATAACACCATCAATGCTTAGCTTTGGTTATTAAATGCCAATTGATAAACATTACAAGCTAAGACTTCATCTGAACCATTTGCTTGTGCTTTTTGTCTTACAGAACTAACACAAAGGACATGCCGCTGGTTTTGTGCATTCAGCTGGCATGTTCTAAAGCAATGAATCAATTGGCATGACATACCAGAATGGTACAAATCTCCAAGTGAAATATTGCTAAAAATTGATAGGTGCATCTTGGCCAAAGTAAATAACAGGCAACTGCACACATTCTGGGCAAGAAGCCTGGAATATCATTCTAACTAAAGGCACATTCTTACAATTTCCTCTTTGTATAATGAAATAAAAGCAGAATTCTATGTTTAAACAGAAACTAAGGGGCTATAAATAATCCTAATGAGAGTCTCCTTCTGCTGCTAGTAACCCATAGCAACAGATACCTTGTTACATTTTATGGGTCTGCTGGAGTTAGCATTAAGCACATCATGTGATTGATTGCTATGGCTTGCTAGATTAAGACAAGCTTTGTCCATGCCACAGTATAATACCTTGTCCATAAAAAACAGTCCCCCCTGCATCTGGATATGGGTCCTTGTATTGTCTGAACTAGTTTTTCGAGGATATGTAGATACATAGAAGAATGCTTAAATATTTCCAGCATCTATTCCAAAAAATGTAGTTAGAATATGTGCATATTATTCCTGGAGTATAATCAAAACTTTTCCAGATTTTCATCTCTAGAACTTTCCGAGGCATCGCAGCTTACATCAAACAGTATGGTTTGCAGTACTGTAGGTTAGATAACATTCTGTGTGCTCTAATAAGTAAAACAAACAGTCACCCTTGAATAACCTTAAAAGCCTTTGCAAGGTACCTGCATCACAACTCTCATAAATCTCACTGATAACTGAAATTTCCAGAAATAACTACTGACCTAGTTGGGCAGCTATTTCTACTCATGCTGTACTTGATTTTGTAGGTTCTCCTTCATATCAGATTTCAGCGTATACGAATAGAATCATCTACATATCATAGAATCACAGCATTCTTTTTTAAGCTATGTTCAATCAAAGACCAAATTGTATTACTAAAGCGAATTGCTTAGAATGCAATCATGATTTTATTTTTTTAATTATTGCTTTTTTCTTTTAGAACATCCCTTTCTTCCCATCTACTTGCCATAAACTGATATTTAATTGCCAGCGCAGTCCTTGACTGCATTATACACTGTATTAGTATATTACCAACCTCCCTTAATTCCTGATTCATTAATAATTCATTCCATTAATAATTGTAAAAAAAAAAAAAAAATCCAAAAATAAAACCAAACAATAAGGGTTTCCAATAATAGCAAAATGAATTAGTTAGGTTTCTGTATAAACCCACTGACCATTCAAAAAGTAATCTGTGTTGTCCAGCAAATTAAAAATACATATTATTGTGTTTAATTAAACACATCCATCTGCTGTGGTGGAGGAAGTTCATTTCTGTTGTTCAATAATATGCATTAACTTAGTAAATGTGCTTTTTATCAGCAAACTTGACCTTTGGGAGATAATTACTCTCCTAGAATAAAATCTATATAAAAAATCTAAAAAGGGTTTATTCCATTCATTAACGTACCATGGTGAAATAATGCATCTTTGGTCACTTAAGGTAGGGGACATTACCCAGGAGATTTTCATTGCTAAATAGAAATTTCCGGATTGCAAGACTTGCTAACATTTCCCATTTGTATATATCACCTAGTATAGGCAGATTTGGATAAACATGGACATAGGACAAGGGGATTGTATGAGGATCTGTGCTTTTAGCATACAGGGAGAAGCTTATGTGTGACTCTTTACTAAATATTGGGAAGTGGTGATCAAATGTGAATTTCTAGCTATACACTATTGCAATATTCAGGCAATAAGGTCCTAAGGGGTTCATTCACTAATGTCCAAATTGTTGCGTACAGGTGCGAATTTGCCAGATAAAGACAGTTGCAATAGGCTGCTACTGTCGCAGTCGCGTCTTTATAATGAGAATATTGTCGCAGTTGCAACTTTATTAAGGGAAAATTGTCACAATGTTAACTTTAAAAAATTGTGATGACTTTACAATGGGGAAATTGTCGTGGATTTGCTATTGGAATCTACTGTTTGAGAATTCGACAGTCAATTTCACACCTTAGTGAATAACCCCCCGAGAGCGTACATTTGTGTGCATATCCCTGTATTCAATAACTTTCAACACACACTCTGTTAAATTGCTAATTTCAACTTTTTAGTTTGAACAGTCGCATTCTGTTTGTGGCAAATTGTAGCAGATCAGATTATAGTGCATAAAATATGATCAGTTAGGTGAAATCACACATTGATCAGTATCAGTATTAATTAAATCAGTGTGGGTTTAATACAGTTTAGCACAATTAAATTACTGTTAGTATTTGTTTAAGAATAGGCCGCTTTAGAATCCCTTTTTTACCTTTTATAAGTAACTAAATATTTCTGTATTATTCAAAGCTCAGCTTGTACTTAATTTCTCTTATTTAATGCTATGTAATATGTTTATTTTAATTGTAATTCCCTATGTGAAAGGTGAGGAAAATAATATATAAATTAGGTTTCCTCTATTTCTATTTTTTATTTGAGGTCATTAGCCAATCAAAGTAGTTTACAAGGAAACTGACAAACCACCGTATCTTGTTTAACTGACATATTTTGCAAATACTGAAATTGAAGAAGGGTTCTTGTATTTTTAATTTAGGATCTTAGAAAACAAGTGTGTTAAATAAGGGGAGATTATAACATGTAAGAATAAAATCTAAACATAGAAAAACACAAAGCAAAAGGTACATTTATGACAAGTAAGAAATATGTTGCTGATGCTCCACAATGCATTACCTTGCACTGACAGAGGGTGCATTCTGTGCCATGTTTAATCCAAGATGAGCCTGTAAACCGAACCACATTGGTTTCATCCACACAGGTCTTAGTGATGTCATTGCGAATAATGTCTGCCTGGCAGGGATCAATGATGCAACGTGGACAGCACTCACTTTCAGGAACCACGCTAAATTCACAGTCAATTGCAGGACATGGCAGAGGCCAGCAATCAACTTCTCCTTGCTAGAGTCAAAAAGTCAAAAGCTCAAGTATTCAGTTTAGCACCAAAACAAAGTTTGTTTTAAATGATCAAGGAACATATACAGGGGTTAGTCAAAAAAACTGAAACATCTGGTTTTAGACCACAATAATTTTGGTCTAATCTGTCTTGGTCACAGATGCGCCAGCAAGACGTGCACCAACAATTTGTCTTCTTTTGAACTCTAGTATGTCACCCATAATGCTGTGTGCATTGCAATATTTAGAGCGAAACTGTGCTCTTATCCTGCTAATTGAACCCTCACACTCTGCTCTTACTGGTGCAATGTACAATTAATGAAGATTGGCCACCAGGCTGGTCCAATTTACCCATGAAACCCCCCACACTAAAATGAACCCCTGTACAAATATACATATATTTAACTTAATAAATTCCCATTCAGAATACACTCATGTTAAGCAAGTGGCAATAAAGCGTTCTCTTTTTGGCACTGTACTTACTAAGCACCGACACTGTTGACAGTTCTGTACCCAGGTGTCCCCACTTTTGTACGTCAGTTCTCCATTTTGATGTAAACATTGACTGCTGAGCCTTGGGTCACATTCAGGACAACAAAACAGATCCACTGTTGGGTTCTCACAGTCACACACCATTCGGCGGCACATTACTAACCCAGCCTGCAACAAAAATATGATTCATTAATAAAACAAATAGTGATGAAGTATTATGTATAGCAGTTCACAAGGCAATACATACAGTGTATTTTACAGAAGAATCAATTCTGTAGCTTTCAGCATCAAAATACATTGTGTCACATCCCTGCACAAATGTGTTCAAGCACTTTGCTGATAAGCTCACCAAGTTGCACTAATGAAAACAATGTTTTTTTATTTTTATTATTTCATTGTTTTCTAAGTCAGGCTATGGGCCTTCCTGACTATTTAGTTGCGTATAGTTCTGAATTCACACCTATTTGCCACTTCCCATGTCCACTCATTCATCAACTCTGCGATATGGTGAATACGTGACCAATTTGCAATCTTGTGTGCAGCATTACTTTGTGTGCGCAGATAATTCTACTATTGATTAAGCAATGGAGTGTGTTGAAGAAACAAATGTGACTAGGTGTTCTGCTCTGAATGCACCCATTTGATTTTGCCACTTCAGAGTGGCAAATAGGGGGGGTTGATGACAGAACTCTGGTGTGGGGGTATTCATTATAAAATGACAATGGTGACTGCTATTAAGTGACAACATGACCTAGGGACAAGGTGAAATACAAATACAGTAGAATATACACAGAATACAGCTAGTGGGATATAATGAGTTTGACGTCACTGCACTTCAATTTGTCTCATTCCGCATGACTTCTCATCCTACTTTTATTCGACTGACTACAGCACTCTGCACAGCAATCGCCATAGTCTGCTTGTTCATCAACTCTATTTGCCACTTAATCAATAAGGAGAAGTGAATTTGCAAGTATTTGGGTGATGCGACTCAAGTTGTAGCGAAGTGAATTCAACAGTTGAATTTATCATTTAGTAAATAAGGCCTAATCTATCATTTCTGTAATAAAAATCAACTGGAATTTGCACTCAGGAACTAAGTAAGACTACAGTGGAAAAAATACAGTGAAGATCTGCCCAAGAAACTTTTTTAAAAAAGGCTATTTTTCTCTGTACAGATTTCAAAATTAAAACTTATTATTACATACTAGCTGGGGCATGGAACCACTTACCTAAAAGAAATATACTGTAGCTGTGCAGAAAATAAATAATATATACTGACAGCAACAATAGGCACGTGTACCAGTTACCTGACAGGAGCAGACAGAGCAGTGGTCATTTTCTAAGACCCAAATCTGCCCGTTATGTTTAATTTTCCCTTCGTGCGCACAGTCCCCAGAACAGTTTTTGCCATGCGGACAGCGGCAATCAAATCCACCATCCAGATTGAAGCAGACGGTATCATTGCTGCAGCTGTGCCTTCCCGTAACACATTCATCAATGTCTGTAAAAAAACATCACAGTCAATTCTTTAATGAACTAGAAACCTGCGTAGAAAAAGTTGGAGTAATTGTAATGGGATTCATTACACGCTAGCTTCTCTCCTACACGCGCACATCAGCGAACACTTTAAAGGTATTCCAGTCTCGCGAGACGACTCGAGTGGTCATGAGGAGACTGGAATACCTTTAAAGCGTTTGCTGATGTGCGCGTGTAGGAGAGAAGCTAGCGCGTAACCATTTTGGTGAGGTGAATCGAAGCATCGCAAGGTGAGTTCACATCTTGCTGAATGAACCCCTGAAAAACTAAAGAAAAACAGTCTAAACAGCACAGGGTCAAAATCTGCTTAGTAATGTCAATGTTGCACACAAGTTAACAGCCTGCACAGAGGTAAAAGGAGGAGGGGCTAAGATAAGTTGAGGGCCTCTGCCAGAGCCGGCTCTGGCTCTATTGGCGCCCTAGGCGCCCCCCTCCAACGG
>WMED01015239.1:0-13720 GCA_019650415.1 Pipa parva | reverse complement strand
GCTGCAAACTGGAAGTTATTTAAATCACTAAATCTATAACACAAAATTAATAATTCAATCACAAATAGGCAGGAAAATAACCACTGGTTTATGCCCCCAATTTGACATCATTGTTTGGTTAAATTTAATCTGTGTATGCCTTGGCAAATTTTCACATTCAACCCATAATGAATACCCGAATTTGTGGCAAATAGACATCAAGCTGTGTAAAAATGTAATATTCCTTTTATGAAAAGACAAGAGAGAACAGGTGATACCTTTTATTGACTAACGAAATAGAAGGTAAATGCAAGCTTTCGAGGCTCCTAAGGCCTCTTCGTCAGGCAATAATATGGAACATTTTATGAATAACATTGAATTTGTTTAATCTATGAATGATTTATTTGGATGTTTTGGAATCCATCTGGAATAGAAGTAGACTATGTTTCAATGTGGAACACATGAGAGAGTTCAGTATTGTCTCCAACATTTACAGTTAATGTTACCTCAGTGCCACAACATTATATATAGTTGTAGTGGCTAAAAACCCCAGTTAGCTCACAGAAGTCAACTGAAAAAAATTTTTTAAAAATGACACAGAAAGATTTTTAGACTGGTAAAAAAAAATCCACTTGTCAGTTCTCTTTAAACTGTATGTTTTGTAACACATTAATATCTGGACATTCAAACAGTTATCATACTATTCTCTAAGTATTAAGTAGGGAGGCCACAAAACGTTACAATTGCCATAGTCCCTGCATTTTGTTCAGGTTCATTTTATTGCTGCATTGTGCTTGTTCATTAGTTACCGACGTGCAAATACTGAGCCGTGTTGCTATGGAGGTCAGGCCTGACACGTACAGTACTTTAGGCAGTGTCATGGCCTGAAATGGTGGACTAGGTAATACTCCTAGCACTCACCTGAATTCACTGACCCATTGTGTCATGAACAAGAAAAGTCTTTGCACATTGGTTAGCAGCATTATTACATGGGATCAGCGACATCACAGTCAAATCACCTACTTAAAGGAACAGTCCGGCCAAAAATAATAAAAATACATTTGTTTATTTTTACTAACATCTTTTAGCAAATACGATTTATTCTAAAAAATTTAAAAAAGTAAAAATTCTTAACTGTAAAGAAGTGCTATAAAGCACTTCTATGTTGCATACCTCATCCTCCGACACTGCCAGCGACTCTACAGCTTCCTAATCAGGAGATCCCTCTCAGGAGCGCATTCCTCTCTAGTCGCGCTTTTAGTGAAGCCCCACATTGACACTTCCTAGGAGTCACACAGAGAGCGTGTACATGATCAATACGTCCCTCCCTGGATGACATGCACGCTCTCAATGTAACTTCTAGGAAATGTAGGGCTTCAGTAGGAGCATGGCTAGAGAGGAATGAGCTCCTGAGAGGATGCCATAGAGTCGCGGCCAGTGTCTGAGGATGGGGTATGCAACATGTAAATGCTGTATAGCACTTTTTTTACAAGTAAAACTTTTAACTTTTTTTAAAAAAAAAAAAGAATAATTATATTTTCTAAAAGGTGTTAATTAGCATAAACAAACAATTTTTTTTTTCGGCAATTTTTTTTTGTTCCTTTAATTCTGTTCCTGTTCAGTGATCAGTCTGTTTGCAAGGTCTGCTGAAGTGTTTCCAGGCTTTGGATTTACCATATGTTGAACCTTGCCTTTATAAATCTTCCCGTCTGTTCCTGATATCTTGACCACCTGATTTTCTGGTTTGTGACCTCTGACCTGTCTCCTTGTGTGTGAACCATCACTACCTCCCTGACCGTTAGCTGCCTCCCTATGTGTGTGACACTGCTGTCTCTGCTTCAGCAGTAATTACTACTACAATGCCATATGACCATGGAAAAGCATTGGAGAACACACTGGGGCAGTTTAGGTTTTCATCCTTACTACTTTTTGTAGAGTTCCGCTTCATTCAGCATGCGCCAAGCAGAAGAGCTGTGGCAGGCAGCCATTTTCAGGAAGGCTATCGTTATCTTGTTCTTCGCTATTACCAGAGCTGCTAGAATACAATCAAAGAAAAAAATATAAATGCATATTACCAAGAGTCTATTCAATAACTCTTCTAAATCAAACTGCAGTGGCAGATAATTAATCCCCGTTACTGAGCTATTGTAAGATTAGAAAGCTTAAATTGCACCTGTCACCTCAAAACACTAATTTAAGTTGTACCAATGAAATAAACGTTTTGTAAATATATATTTTAAAAAAGTACCTTTAAACAGCGTTTCTCTCCGTCATCTTCCCCTGTCAGCCTGACTTTTCTTTCCTGGGTCGAGTTGGGCTAAATGATTGACATCATAGCTCCTCCAATCAGATCCCTGCTAGATTGTGATTTAAGGGATCTGATTGGAGGAGCTATAATGTCATTTAGCCCCGCCCACCAAATACTCAGGAAATTAAAGTCAGGCTGACAGGGAAGATGACAGAGAGAAACACTGTATAAAGGCACATTTTTTAAATACATATATATTTACAAAAATGTTTATTTCACTAGTAGAACCTAAATTAGTATTAGTTTTGAGGTAACAGGACCCAATGGGTCTCAGAGCATGTTCAGGCCTTAGTAGAAAAGGCTGCTGGGTGAAAGTCTAGATAAGTAGAAAGATGCAGCAATCTATGTGGGATTGGGTGTGGGCACAAGTGAATTATTTTCTATTTACTTGAAAAAAGTATAGGTTTTTGCAAACGTTAAATAATCTGGTGTACAAAATACAGAGCAATAAACACTTTGCAGATTTGAAGATTAAGGTCTTAAAAGCTCACTTATTAAGAAGCAATTAAAATTGCCCTGTTGGTAGGATTTGTCCAAGCGGATAGGAATAAAAACTGGCAAATAAAGTTTGGTGAGACCACAAGGTAGCTTGTCAGTAAAATGATAACATGCTACCAAAGGCGCATAACAAATGGTTTCCCTGCCGTGCTCTCATGACAGACTAATTGCAAGCTTTCCTGTAAGCGGCACTGTGCTATGGTATGATTACCTTGTATGATATAAACGATGAGTGTCAGATAGTTTCAGTTTTATTTATGTAGTCTATTCTATTCTGTGAAGTGGGAATACATTCTGCTGAAGTTGGCATTTTACAAACCGTTGACTGCACCAGACAGTAATAAATTATCTGTTTCATGACTATGCTTCATTACTGGAACATAGCTGTAATATTTTAACACTGCATTTAAAAATACCATTTAACTTTTTGTATATTGATGATGATCAGTTATAAGTTTGCAATTGTCTTTTTTTTTTTTTTATAAATGATTTTAAATGTAGTAATATCTGCTTTAATCTTAGAAGTTATGATAAATGCACATTTAAAGGGACGGCTGCCACCTTGTAAGGTGGTTTTAAAAACAAAATAGCACAAAATAATGTCACAGTTATTTTGTTGTGGTAGGGCAGTAAAATAATTCAAAAATAATAATATAACTTCTTCATGCCTTATACGCATATGGTTGATGGCATATAAAAGTGCAGACTGGAATATTCAAAGAATATAGATTATTCCACCTTAAAAATGTTTTACAGGCAAAACAAAGTGCATCTAAATACATATGCTTATACATTGAAATGATGTATTTTACATAAAAAGCACATATGTTTAATCCTATATTTATTTCTTATTTTAAAAAAAAGTGCTGGATTATGTACATTGTGCATCACCACAGTACATTCTTACAGTCTGTGGTCGATTGTGTGCTATAGTTGCTGTCTCCAAGGCAACAACTTCGCCTGTTTCTATGGTAACGAGCGTTCTCTATGGATTTAGTTTAGATGACGACCCAATGAACCTACTGCATTTGTATTAGTAGCAATGTAGTGTAATTTATCCACTTATGGTCAGTGGGAAGCAATGTTGCTGGAAAATATGACTGCTTTGTCGTTTGCCTTGTTTAGCATTGAGGGCTTGTTTTCTATAAATTTTTCCTTAAGGCTCATCAAGAGAATCTTATTCTTTGCATAGTTCAATCTAATTTTGCTTATTTGCTTTCCACAAATGAATAGGAAAGATTATATTGTTTGACTGAGGCAAGCATTAGGACAGACCGCAGGCATATGAATTAATACAGATATCAAGTCGGGTGTTTTGCCTGAAATTATGTCCATAGACTTGAATCAGATATACCGCAGAAAAGATCTACTTATAAAACACAGTAGCAGTGGCAAAACAAACAACTTACTGTAAATTGTAAGCCAGTAAACAGCTAGTTTGGACATCACAATCAGGACAATATCTCTCTTTCATTAAACATAATTTTACAGTATGGTATGCTGATGCTTCAAATTTTCTAAGCACCTCTTCTTCTAAGTGACTGTGCATCTGTCAACTGTCACTGGACTCCAGTGGATCATGGTATTTGTAGTCGCACGTTACAAAATAAAAAACAAAAGTGTACTCACCGCTTCAAGCCCCACTTATAATCTTTTAAAACGGGTGCACCGGTATTAGTCAGACGTCTTGGGAGAAACAATAGAAACAATGCAATCCAGCACTCCGATGTGGATAAAAAATCTTTCTCTTTATTGGAACCCCATGGGTAATAAAATCAAGGTTTAAAAACAAACATGGCGGTACCTACGTGTTTTGCGCGTGGTGCGCTTAATCATGATACCATGATTACCATGATACCATAGGTTTAAAAGTGTAAGTGCATTTTATTTATACATTTATAAGGATATTATAAGTGACTTCAGAGTTCCATACCCTGTATAAAAACATGTGGCTGCTCTCAACAACAATTCATATCCTTACTAAAAGAGGTACATTATCTTTTATATAATAAATGAGGTATATTTTACCTTTTAATTCTTTGTGGGATATGTCTAGCTTAAGAAATTGCTTCCCTTCCTCAGTAGCTATTAGTCCCAGCAGTGTTGATCCTGTCCAGCATTTGAGGTGGTTTATGCACCACTATTAAGATTGTGCACATGTAATCATAACAGCACATCGGTGTATGCATCCTCTGGCAGGGCAGGGTGAGGGCATCTTGCTGTGACTACATGATTGTCATGCTGAAGAGGAACAATTATTTGCAGCAGATAAGGATAAAACACCCATCACTAAAGCTCTCTTACCATTTCTAATTAATACAGGGTTTTATACATGCAGTTCTCCTTTAACATAAAGGATGCTGATTTAAAATCATATCGTTATAGCCCATATACAAAATGCTTTTATTTTTAGAGTTCTGATCGTATTAATATGTCTGGTAAAAAGGAGAAGTGCAGCAAAACAATGTCAAATCAAAGAAACAAGAAGTGACTTCACTCTCTAAGCCACCCTGAACTTGTAATTGGATAAATAGTCTAATCACTACACTGTTATGTGAATCCACGTAGAGGTGCACTGTACCTAACTCAATAAGCAAATCCAATTAAAGCAGAAAGCGCAATATCTGCACAAAACATATGTCTAATTTCCATCAGAGTGGCATCCATTTTATTAAAATTCAGTGAATAGAACCAATGTTGTCCTTATTAGCAGTCATTACCCATAAGCCCTGGATGGAAGCCCAGAATTCTTTGTGAATATGGAATCCATCCAGATTGTTGTCAATAGCCAGCTACTAACGGGATTCTGAGGTTTTTATTTTTTCAACAGCTAGAAAAACCTAGGTTAGATAGCCTCACCCAACTAGATTAAAAGAAGTGCTATACAGCACTTCTGTGTTGCATAACCAATCCTCAATCACCAGTGGCGACTCTAAAGCGTCTGAATCAGGCGATCCCTCTCAGAAGCGCATTCCTCTCTAGCTGCGTTCCTACTGAAACTCCTCATCGACACTTCCTAGAACACACATGGAGAGCGTGCACGTCATCAAGAGAGGACACACTGATCACATGTACATGTGATTTCTAGGAAATGGTAATGTGGGACTTCACTAGGAGCAAAGCTAGAGAGGAATGTGCTCCTGAGAGGGGTTTTCTGATTTGGATCCCGTAGAGTCGCCAGTGGTGTCTGAGGATGGGTATGCAACACGGAAGTGCTGTATATCAGTTCTTTACAAGTACAAATTGTAACTTTTTTTTTTTTTAAATTGATAAATCATATTTTATAAAAGGTGTAAATTAACAAAAAAACATTTTTATTTTTTTATTTTTAGCCTTACTGTTCCTTTAAGGAGAAGCAGTCTGAGAAGACTAGCAAAGATGCATTGCTTGTAAATCCCACACAACCCCTGGGTGAACACACACAGCAGCTTTAAATGGATTTGGAACAATTAAACCCACTCTGACATAATATATTCGGTTTAGTTAAGTGGAGTTATAAAGCACAAAAAAAAAAAAAATTTTATGCTGACAATAATTCTTTAAAATGAGGGGATTTATTAAAATGGCAAAGTCTGCTCAATGCTAGAAATTTAGAGCAACTTTTGTTATTTTAAGTGCATCAAATGCTTCAAAATTGTTACAATGATAAGGACAAACTCTGATCTATTCCCGTTGATCGTACAAGATCAAGTTTTTATTTAACAAGACTTATTTTTTTTTAGCATATTTTTCACAGAAGGAAAATTCTGTGGGCACCAGGAGTTTCTAATTCCGGAATGCAGGAAGTTTCCTCCTTTCCTATAAAGTCTATGAGCGAAGATTATGATTGAAAAATAACATTTCCCTGCACAAATGCAGATAAAAAAACATGGCAGTCACACCATAATTAAATGTGTCAGAAACAATAATGGCTTTAGATAAGACAGGGATTGGGGAAAAATAAAGAGATGGCATAATCAAAAAGGAAAACTACACCCTATCAGCTGAATTTCCATAAAATGCCTGTAAACACTCTCTCAACACTCCTGCATGTGTCATTATACCTTACTGTACTGCTTGGAATACCATCTCTAAAGAGCCGTAATGAAAACACCCCATATTTTAAAGACACTGGGGTGCTCTTGAAACAGAGTCTACAAGATTTTTTTTACCCCTTATGTTATTCTTGGATGGGTTCAATATATTTACCAATGCCTCTTGTAGCCCTCCTTCCTACTACAACCGACCTTCTTTTCTTCAGTTCCAACATCATGATCATCATCTCTTCTGCCTCATTGGTCTGTGCAAGTGGAGAATCAGTATTCTGAGCTAATGCAGCTTCTGCACTTGCTCACATCAGCGACGTTAAAAAGAAGGGGTAAACCAAAAGGCAATTGTGACAATGGAAGTGAATAAAAGTAGATGTGCTGTAACACAAAACAGGCAGCAGCAGTGAAGAAAAGACAGCCATGTATATTTACCCACTTGCCTTAAAATCACACCTAGACTATAGAGCAGATTAGTTCTCCTTTAGGCCTCTGTCTTCACTGCTGCCATTATCTAGGTGTCTGGGTCCTACACACAGTCTGGCTGTATAGAAATCCACTTTTTTTATTGCATTAGGGGATGGGGGGCATGATTTAGGGGGTTATTCACTAAGATACGAATTCAACTGTCGAATTCTCAAACAGCAGATTCCCATAGCAAATCCACAACCGTGACAATTTCCCCATTGTAAAGTTGCGACCGTGACAATTTTCCATAGTAAAGTCGCAACTGCAATAATATTCTCATTATAAAGACGTAACTGCGACAGTAGAGTGCAACTGTCTTTATCTGGTGAATTCACACCTATACGCAACAATTCTGACTTTAGTGAATAACCCCCCTGAGTCGGACACTCAGAGGGGGTTATTCACTAAAGTCCGAATTGTTGCGTATAGGCGCGAATTCACCAGATAAACACAGTTGCAATTGGCTGCTGTTGTTGCAGTCGTGACTTTATTATGGGAAAATTGTCGCAATATTAACATTAAAAAATTGTCGCGACTTTACAATGGGGAAATTGTAGCGGATTTGCTATGGGAATCCACTGTTTGTGAATTAGCCAATAAATATTGTTATCTGGAACTAGTATTGAAAAGATAAGAAAGCAAAGTATTTATTGCACACACCAATCTTTATTCGTATTACAAGAAAAACATTATGTTACATTCTGTGCTCGCATCCCCCTCTTTTTCATAGAAAATCTGGTACTAGTATGTTACATACCAGTTGAGTCTAGGTAGTCTATTCTAAGTTAGGCTTTCCTAGGACTACTTGCAACCTATAAAAATGTAATGCTACAATTAAAATCACCTGATTTTTAAATGCCAATATATTGATATTATTATTGATATAAGCATGTCACACTATTACTAAATATTCCACAAGTAAGTGGCATCCAAAAATCTTGGATGGTTTATTTACGCTATGAATCAACATTGCCTTCTACTTAGCCCTCAGTTATCTGGGAAATGATATGTATTCTGTGAGTGGATGTATCAAACTGCATCATATGCCATCTGGAATAAGATCTCAATCATTTAGATTATCCAAGGCAACACTATACACAGATACTCAACTCTACTGTGGCTTTTAGCTTGAGCTGAGCAGTTGAACCTGAGACCCTTCTGTTGAGTTGAACTCCCAACATCCTAATATAACTTCCCCCCCCCTCCACCCCATTACTACGGCAAAATAAATGGAGCCTATTTAGTGTAACCTGTAAATCATCTAACTTCAGCAAGGGTATTAGGGAGCGATGAGAACTGGTGTCAGAGAGTCATAATGCCATTAATGTCAAGGATAAGTAGCAGCTGTTAGGACTCACACATTCAGATGTGTGTGAACATAATCTGGGAGTTCCCAGCCAAATAGTTTTCTGATATGGTAGGTAAAGGAATTGTCCGAGCTGATACATGATGCTGTGAAAGAAAAAGCAATGTGATCAGATATCTCAGCTGGACATTCTGTATAGCCAATGAGCAGGAACACATACATGCTTTATAGATCTGGAATCCACACCTCATGAATTAAGCAGGATATGTCTCATTACAACTAAGTGGTAAAGGAAAAAAAAAAAGGAGCATTTAAAAAAAAACCAATTTACTAATTAAAGGAGAGAGATTAGGAGACTGGTTAAAAAATAAAGAAAGCATTTTAACTGGAGGATTTCTAAAAAAGGATTGATTACTAAAATGACTATAGATTGGAACTAGAAACATTTTTGTGTGTGGATGTACAGCCTTTAGAATAAAGTAGCTATATTTGAGGTGACTCGCAGGGAAGTTGAGTTTAAATTAAAGCTAAAGAGAGAGGAGCAGGTTTGCAACTATGTAGAAATGGAACTACAATTCTCACAATGCATCACAAAGAGAGTATGTAGGGGAGCTTAACCCTGCATGCAATAACTAAACCACACATTCTCTTCTTAGAAAGGGAACACATATTAAAAGCAGACCATTCTCATTCTGGACATAATCAATTATGTAGCCTCTCTCTAGGTGGAGGGCTCAAGCTGTTTTCAGTTAAGGGTTAAAAAAAAAAACAAAAAAAAAAATATTATCCTAGAATCCAAAAATTGTCAACTTATCCCAGTACTTTCTTATCAAATTGTTTCCAGGTATTTGGGGGGTGGGGGGGTGTTAGACCAGAAAACGAGAGAAAACTCTTTCTACCCAACTAACCGAAGTTCAGCCTGTAGCATGTCATGTGGTGCAGCACGGAAGCATTTATTAAAGTGTACCTGTCACCTCAAAACTAATACTAATATTTAGGTTCTTTCTGTCATCTTCACTGTCAGTCTGACTTTTCTTTCCTGAGTCAGGTGGGCAGGGCTAAATGATGATTGACACAGCTCCTCCAATCAGATCCCTTAAATCATGATCTAGCAGGGATGTGATTGTTAGAGCTATAATGTCAATAATCTTTTAGCCCCACCCACCTGACTCAAGAAGGAAAAGGCAAGCTGACAGGGAAGATGAGAGAGAGAAATGCTGTATAAAGGTACATTTTTTAAATACATATTTACAAAAACATTTATTTCATTAGTACAACTGAAATAAGTATTAGTTTTGAGGTAACAGGTGCACTTTAACCCAGACAAGACTTTTACACTATCTTTATTACTTTTGGTCAGTGATTTAACAAACAATTTCAAGCATAAAGGGGAACTAAATCTCATTATCAAGGGTTGATTCTTAGGGGGAGGTGCAAGATACTCTTCTGCTGTGCAATGATCTGAGATCCTCTTCACTTCCTGTTCAAACTCACTGAGGTAGGCATGTTTAGTAGTAGTTTTACATCAAAATTCTGCTTCTAAGCATGCTCACCATCAGTGATTTTGAACAGGAAGTAAAGATCTCAGAGTGACAGCAGGAAGCATTGCTGCAGAGTAAAACCCCAATTGTTAAGTATTTCCCCCCCCCCCTTTAAAAATCACCCCTAGATTCCCAACTCTGCTGTGCAAAGCGCCGAGTTCCTCTTCACTTCCTGTTCAATATCACTGAGGTGAGCATGCTCAGAAGTAGAATTTTGAAGTAAAACTGTTACTAAACATGCTCACATCAGTGAGTTTGAACAGGAAGTGAAGAGGATCGCAGAGCTTTGCACTTCAGAAGAGATCAGCTTGATAGTGACAGCAGGTGGCAGCACTGGAGAATAAATTCCCAATCAATATCTCCCCTGTGCAAACACTGCAAAAGACTTTATATGTGCATTTCAAAATGTTTGCATCTGACAAGAGCATAAATATTCTAAAAATAACTAGTATCCTTTTTAAGATGCATTAAACAAATAACTTTTAATTGCAATGAAATCAACATACCTTTTCATAAAAATAAAAGTTAAACATTGGAAGAATTTGTGTGATTTAGTAGTCCAAAAAGGTTTCAACATTGGCAGAAAGCAGAAACTAGTGGACAATAACAATATCTTAAAATGTCCAATAGTTATTCATATTGTGCACACAGATCCTCTTTACTATGTGGTCTCCAATCACCATTTTACTTTGCACTAATATTTCAAAGCATGTAAAAAAGGCAATTAGGCATTCAGATGTCATGTTTTAGCCTTTTAATTCAAGGAAAGTAAGAGCAGAGTGACGCAGTTGCACAGTTACAAGGACACAATGAAAAAAAGTGAATGTAAATGTTCTAAAAAGCATTTTTACGAATTATAACAAAAATGCTGCAATAAGAAATATCTTGTTTCCCTTTATCCACAAACTATGCATTTCACTGCAGAGAAGGAACTGGAAACCCTAAGTGTAAATTATTGCACAATTCTAAAAGAGTAAAAGGTCATAAAAATTCTATATATTAACTTTAATCTTGTCTTTAAACACAGGCAATGGAAATCTGTAAATGTACTACATATTGTCAAAGTTATCTGCTCGTCCTGCCATTCGACTTATTACAACACTGCTTTAGAAATACATTTTATTTACATATTGCATGTTAGAATTTATCATTTAAAATCGTTAAAAGTCATTGGTATAAAGGACTTTGATTGTATAAAGTTGACAATTAAAAAAAAAATATCAAATTGATGAAAATGGTTTACATTTTTTAAGGGACACAGAAACAACGATATACTATAAAACAAGTATTTACATAAGAAATAATGAATGCCACACTGCCCCATTTAATATGAAGAAATTCATGCAAAATGTAAACTATAAACAAAAATAAATAACAAAACACCTAGAAATTCTCTCTTTTTGTTTTTTCAAATTTAATTGCACTTTAAAAATGTTAAATGAAGCTGCCAAATGGGAATTTTGTTAAAAAGGACCATGGGATTAAAAAAAAAAAAAAAAAGAAGAATAGAGTGTTACATATTAAACACATATGTTCATACATTTCTTTGCATGTAAAAATCAATTTAGAAAATTACAAAATTTCTTTAGAAATGGTGTGGAAATCTAATTAGGAATGATCCCAACATTGTGCAGATTTTGACATTTGAAAGACAAAAAATGGCACTAGAACATTGGGCTGTAAGGATTCTTTTAGCTAATCTGCTACTTTGGATGTTTTGCAGGAGTAGGAAGTAAATATGTGTTGCAATAATTGTGATATAAATGGTAAATTAAACATTATTTTGCTAAAAAGAAACTAGAAATGTTAGTTTAACTTTTTTTGCTACATATCATAGATTCATGCAGATATAAAGGACACTATATAAATATACACCCACAGAGTCCCTATATTATACACAATGTAAGAAAAGCCAAAAGGGGCAGTGGATCTGAGTGTGCCTGAATAAGATTGCACACATTTGTATCTAGACATTTCAATTTTGTTTGTGCTGAACAACAAACGGATTGCCAACCAAACATCTTTTATGGAATAGTATAACTTTTTTTGGTAGGTTAATTATTATTGTTATCAATGCAGCCTGGTGAGCTTATCAGCAGAGAGCCCGAGATTAAAGAGGTGCCTACCCCCCAAATATCATCGATATTGCGATTCCTGTACCGTTTCCAGTGGCCCAGTTCTCCCCCTACCTAAAGTAAGTCACTGACACACCGACCAATCACAGATGTGATGACAGCACTAATGACAACACTGGCATATTGACCAATTGCAAACAAGGGGGTGGGGTGGCGGTGATATCAGTACCAGTGGGGGAACGGCACTGTCCCACTGGTATATTGGGAGATATGGAGATGAGAAAAGGTAGAAATTGGACGTGGCAACCAAACATTATGAAAAGTGTTTATTAAATGTATCAGGAATAAGGAAGATTTTGCATTGATGATATCCCTTTAATTAAAGGAGAACTGTAAATACAAACACAAGCAAAACTATTCAACCAACAGGATTTCAGTGCATATTTAATTTGGGTTGGATAGATCTTTAGAAGAAAATAAAGGAAAGTGATGTAGAATCCCATCTGGCTTGCTTGCAATGGAATTGGGCTTCCATACAGATGAAAAAATGGGGATGATGGACTGCCAAGTCAGAACAATGTGCACATGTATATAAATCACAGTGTGTTACTGAATGAAAGCAAATGAAGCATTAAGCAAAACAATGCTATGGACATACACATGCACAGCTGGACCTAAAGCAACAGAATCCCAGACACTAAATAAAGAGGGTTTCAGGTCTGATTTGTTAACTTAGCAGTTGATAAAACCTTAATGCAGGACTTCCAGTAGTTGGTTCTACATACGATAAACAGTACCAGGGTGTCAGAATGATGAGAGATATGGCATTCATTTACATCATATAAGAAAAATCTACTTTTATCCAATGAAAAAAAATAACTAAAATTGCTATAATTTGAAGAGGATAGATGGCAAAGCTGGTGATATTCAGGTCAATTATTGCCCATTTCCACAACCTTTGGTATAAGAACCACTTGTGTATAATTAAAATGATGATATTTTAGGGATTGGGGCTGAAAACTTAAATCATAGCCGAATACAGACACTGGATGAAATGCTGAATGCCAGCAAAAGCCTCGTCTGCAAATGTATAAGCCACACTAAGCTTTACAGTACAGTTTACACAACACCAGACAAAAGGGCTAAAGGAGCCCCTGCTCTCCCATTTCAGTGTAAACTGGATAACACAAGAATCTGATTTTAACAGATTCAGCTTACCTAGAGGGACATTTTAGCTAGCACAACGCAGTAGTAGGTGAAGGCTTTAAAAACCTGAGAATATCTATTCTAATGAAAAGAATGTCCTTATACTGAAGATACTATATAAGGTTATTAAACCCAAAACCATCTATGAAAAACTGTCAGGGAAATAACTGTATGCTCAGGCCAGTGATCGGGGAGGATCAGAAAGCAGGGAAGGGACTGGGGAAGGGCCAGAAAGGGAGAAAGGGCCAGAAAGCAGGGCAAAGGACTGAGAAGGGCCAGAAAGCAGGGAAGGGAGAGGGGAGGGGAGGGCCAAA
>WMED01015237.1:343-13721 GCA_019650415.1 Pipa parva | reverse complement strand
CAGGTGGCGAAACCGGAAGTGCTCTAATAAATGGTAAGTATTTAAGAACAGTTTTTAACCATGTTTGATGCCATGAATAAGCGCCTGGGCGCAAAACGCGTAGGCCTTATGTTATGAGTGTTGTTTTTAATCTTTTGACCATGGGGTCACAATAAAGGATTACAGAAATCAATTTTACACACTGGAGTGCTGGAGAGTCTTCTCTCTTGCTGCCCCTTATCTTTGGAATTCTATACCCCTCTACTTTGCAAATCCAAAATATCGCAAAAATTAAATATCACGATATCGCGAATAATATTTTCGATTTTATTAAATTTCGCACTAATTAGAGTGATGTATTTTCTTGATTATATGTTTGTAATTTCCTTCACTTGTGCTTTGTTATGCACTTCCCTTGTCTGTATTATAACTGTATTCTTGGAATGTACAGCATAACCTTGTGGCGCTTTATGAATAAAAAAAATACATACATATGTCTATATACTTAATTTCTCTCTACTGTCAAAAAATTTTCAGCTCCTCTTTTCTCATGCAAAACCAATCCATATCTGAGCTAACATGGACACAAATACAAATACTTTGTTCCATTTATGAGCAGCCATCTTGTTGCTTTTCTCTTTTACAGACTAAATTACAGCAAATTATCCAGCATTCTATTCATCCAGCATTCAGTTTTTTGGCTTCTTCCATCCTCATGGCTTGAATCTGTCATTCTACCCTCACATTCACAGTTTTATTTCTGTCTCCATGTCATCTGATTTGGCTTTTTTGCTTTACGAATGCCACAAGTATCTTTCTACTTTTGTAATATTGGATCACAACCCAATAGTATATTAATATGTATTGTGTGACCTTGTTACATTCAGAACAATATATCTGTCCCAATGAATGAACTTTTCTTACAGGTTCCTTCTTTACCTTCTGTTGTTGGATTGCCATCAATATTCTAAGTTAAACACCACTAAAATGAACTGTATTATACTTCCACCATCTCTTTTATTTCTACAATTCCAAAAATCTGAACTCCCATAATGCAATCCATCATTTCATAAATTCATTTTAGAGTTCCTGGCTAATAGCTATTCCTGACTCTGTCGTTTACATGTCACACTGAAATTCTTTCAAACTTTGTCAGTTCCATCTGTGCTTCTGCTAAAATCTGTGCACTGTGGAAATGTACCTGTTCCTCAAGAAATAAACAATAACACTATTTGATCCATTATTCTATCCCAAATGCATTGTAAAAATGTCGTTTTTTTTTATGTTTTGTTTTTTTTAGAATTACATTCAGCTGCTTTTTGAAAGATAATTCTACCTGCAAAAATTCCATTTTCCCTCTTTCCATGGAAGCATAGTAACTCGTTATGTTTACTCATTTAAAGGCCATGTGATATATTTCTATTTACAGATCTAACTCAACTTCTTTTTATGCAATACTTACACTTTTATCAAGTTTGTAATTCTAATTATTAATCGCTACATTTTTACAAAATTCTCTTTCTTTTCCTACAGACTCAGCGATTGATTAAATTGTATACCTGGAGGATTTGGTTGCTAAGTGAACACTAATCATTCCTGGCTTGTAAAACTAATCTCACATGACTATCATTATCAACTCTAAGATCTCTTTACATCACAAGTAGAAGTGATCTATCGTTCATTTAAACTAATTTGGAGCATATTCTATAGAGACCTACAATAATATGCAACTCATTTCTATACATCTTTTTGTCTTGAAATTCTTAATGTTCTTCTAAAAAATGTAAAAGCATAATCATTTATACCATAGGGGATAGCCTATGGAAGTGCTTTTTACACAATGACACAATGATAATGTAACATAACTTCATCATTACTTAAGAATGTTAAATTCCTATTTAAAATATCCTCACTCCCTTTAAATGCTGCCTCCTACATA
Organism: Pipa parva; assembly: GCA_019650415.1. Classification (NCBI taxonomy): domain Eukaryota; kingdom Metazoa; phylum Chordata; class Amphibia; order Anura; family Pipidae; genus Pipa; species Pipa parva. The sequence goes on along the minus strand of WMED01015237.1, from coordinate 11,803 downwards.
GGGTGGAGTATTGGGGTTCAAAGCACACCTGAATGTAATATTTCCCCCCCTACTGGCACAATTTGCATGACTCTTAATACCTTCTTATCCATCAATTATGCACTTTAGTTCATAATAGAAAAATATAGGGCAGTTCTGAAAGTTCAATGGTTTAGAGATTTGGATCAGTTCAGAATAGTATTTAACCAAAATTGAAAAATAATGTTTTAATATGAAAATGCAAAGCAACACTATTACAATCTGAACTGTCAGTAAAACTGCAATGGCATTTCTAATTTTGTCCATTTTAAAAGTGTTGAAAAATGTAAGCTGATTAAAACTCAGCTGGTAGCGCTATATGACATATATCAGAATGTGATGATCTGTCTGCAAATAGCAGATTCACTCTCATCTGCTTATTATTTAATTTCAAGATAATACCTCTTGGTTTATCAGGATTAAAAATGTACTACATTTACCTTATGTATACAAACAATTTTAAAAGATTCAAAACAGAGATTCTGGGTGTAATCACATAAATATTTCTAATGCAAAAACCTGCTAAACATTTCTGTGTTTCAGAACATTAATCCTATTTATGCTACCTTTCCTACAACTTATTTTAAATCTCACCTAGATTGACTTTTAGTTTTCAGCTCTAGAAGGCAAGAGGGGTAGGAACATTCACACTGAAAAAAATGAATAACAAGAGGTGCAGATGCTGGGGATAAAATAAATAATGCTGCCAAAGAGGCTAAGAGAAGCCTCACTAAAAGACACCCCAATATAGAGAGCACGCACATTATTAAAGTGCAAAATAGATACAAATTTTATTACACAACAAAAAAGTGACACACTTCACAGAATAAAAGCAATTAAAAAAAGGATAAAAATCCCAAGTAACCCCTTACATACAGGAAAGACCCATAATCACAATTAGCAACACTTGTGCCACAGCAAAAGCCTTAATAACCATATATTGCAAGGCTGGCAGATCACATGGGCGAGATAGTTACCAAACAAATATGAGTACAGGAACAAGTGTAGTAGAAGTCAAGCAGATAGGGCCCCGGATGCAGGGGAAAGTGAGCTTCCTCATGCGGTTGTCAGTGCAGGGCTCCACAAAATGGAGAGGAGCGGCTGACCGATAATGCGATAGTATGACATCAGCTGTGGCCATCTTGGTGCAGGCATAAGAAAGAACCCACAGATAGGGAACGGCACAGCACATTAAAATATGGTGATTGTAGCTTACAATATCCCAGTTGTTAACTAGAACTGCAGCCATTTTGGTACAGGTACAGCATGAGAGATTTATTGTAAAAAGGTAATGCTGTCCGTACTCAGTAATGACACCTAAAGGGGAGAATAACAACACAGAAAAACTCTTTAAAAAAAACATATCCAACTCACAACCAATATATAATACAAAATATTATTTATTATATGAATATATAATATGAATATTATATGAGATTTATTGTAAAAAGGTAATGCTGTCCGTACTCAGTAACGACACCTAAAGGGGAGAATAACAACACAGAAAAACTCTTTAAAAAAAACCCATATCCAACCCACAACCAATATATAATACAAAATATTATTTATTATATGAACCCCTAATGCTAGAAGAGCAGTTCTGGCAACTAAAACATGGGAAACGCACCAACACTGCAGCTCAGTACAAAATCTTTATGAAAAACCTATGTCTGTTCATAAACATTTTAAAGAATTTAAGATCCCAGTTAAAATGTTCTTGAGCAAATAGCAAATGTCTACCAGGACACTTCAATAACACCAAAAAAATTATTCAAAAAGAACTCTTTTGTATTTTAAAATTGGATACTGTTGCCCCTAAAGGCATGAACAAGGACATTAGTTTCTTCTGCTCTTTGTAATTACTGATTTTTGCAATGGCTTTTCTCATTGGATACCTGCTTGGCTTTTTGATAAACTGCCTTATATCTACAATGTTCCCTATGTGTTTAATTCTTAAAGGCATACACCTAGACCTGTTTCTCATGATGACTGTAACTTTTATTTTTATATACTGTATGTGATTTTCTAAAGATTGAATTTCACTTCTTTGTAGTCAAGGCTAGGTTCACACTAACGTATTGTGCACAGCTTATTTTTAAAAAATTCTTCCGCGAAAATACACTGAGAAAAAGACGCCAGAGAAAATCCATAGAGAACAATGCTAATGGAAGAAAAATGTTTACACTAGCGTTCCATTGAAAGCGTATTATGCTAGAGCGCAACCTGCACTATTTCTTTTAGCACATGGAATGTGGCGTATTTTATGTGACTAAATTAGTTTCAATAGGAATTTAACAGATGTGTTTACACACAGTGTAAAAATGCACTGCGTTTTCACATTTACATGTATTTTGTAAAATGAATAGACAGTTAGTGATAACAGTGAAAGATCTGATGAGTAAATGTATTGTGTCATCATCATAAATAATGAAGTGTATAGCTGATTAACTGACAAAGGGCAAGGGAAAAAATAAAAGAATCTAACAGGTTGTATGTTCCATTCTGTGGTGTTCCTTTATGGAAGGTCAGTCTGGTTTCCACTTTACACACTCATGGGATAGATTAAAGCAAATCTCTAGAATCTAAAGAGAAATATGTTTATTTGGTGGACCAACTGTTTTTCCTGCTATGAAATTCTATTTCTATGTAAATCACTGTTTGGATATGATAAACTTGTACTATTTTGTTTTTCAAAATTCAGATTTGTTCGGTTGATCATTTTTGGTTATATTATGTTTTGTATTTCAGCCAGTATGAATGACTTTCTGTTTGTTGTGGTGTGATGATGTGGGTGATGCCATGATCATACAATATCATACCATGGAGTAAAAATAAAGATAATCAAAGCAATGATCCTTTTTCTTATTGTTTTGCTTAATAACGTACTATTTCCAGATGTTTATTCATGTCAGATAATTCTGAAACCTCCATTACTCTCACTCCTGACTTCTTGCTATAAATACTAATGGAAATTTTGTACTGACTGTTTCAATAAAATAATGAAAAAAGGCCCTGCGAGGAACATAAATGTCATAAGTGGACCACGCAAAAAATCTATATCTGCTACGGAACAGCCTCCACAGCTAACTAAGAGATAACACTACCAATGAAGTGATGTATTCTTTAACACAAAACCTAGATTAGCTTCTTCGTACTGTGCACAGAGATAAGAATGTCATTTGAGGTTTGGTTCTTAGTTCGTTTACCAAAACCATTGATTGGTTCTTGATAGGTACAGATGTTTTGTAAACTTCTATTTTTTCTGCTGAATTATAATCAAATCAAAATCAGATTGCGTGACCATTATAATAGGTTATGACTAACTCGCTGACTGTTTGTATGTACATAACAACATAGAACTGAGAGAAATATAGATGTGGCAGGGCTGATTTTTCAGGTTCTTTAAAGCTCATTTTGTCATATGGAAATGTGCTAACTGTTGTTTCCAGAGAAGTGCATGTAAAATAATTTTGCTGTCTTGAGTTATTCCATCTTATTGTGTTGGAATGAATCAAAGTTAATCTTATTACAAAGTGTGGAATAACCGACCAAGCCTAGGAAAAGGCAGCTAAGGAACTGGAGAGTGGTTATTTATCAATGTAAAAATGTTGTTGCTTATTGCTTGCTAGAGTAATTGTACATTTAGCTTGTAACTCCGTTGTAACTAGTCATGTGGTGAATGGATGGATATTTTACTTTATAACTGAGTTGTTTATGGTCACATGACTTTATAGCTACGGTAGGTTGATATTGGTCTTTTTGCATTGTAGTTAGTTTAATAACATTAATGTTACTGACATTTGACTTTGTGTTGTTTGTTCTGTACTGTTTCTGGTCACTTTGGTTTAAAAACTGAATTGTTGCTGGTCACTTTACTTTTAACTAAATTTTTATTGGCCCCTTGACAAGTCAGGGGAGCAAGGTTTCAGGCACTAGTACCTGCATATTCCTGATTTGCCTATATTGTTAAAGTGAGTGCATTTTATTTTGGTTTACTTCTTGATAAGATAGATAGTGATACACTATTGTGGATTTTTGTCTATTCTTTGAGGCAATTTGACAGATTGGAGTGTGGTGAGGATTTGTTCAATTTCATCAGGACTCCAGATAAACACTAGTTTAACAACTACAATGGTGAGTGTGACTAACATTGCTTTCTCTGGTGCACCTTTCATATTACGCTATTTGGGCTCTTCTCACTTACCCTCCCCAGTTTTCCTGTACTGCTTCCGGGAGAGCGTTGTTTTCACTTTGGTACATATGTAATATAGCAGCAAGTTGATCTAAGAGTAGTGAGTATGTAAGTGTTAACTCTGCCCCACTGACCAGTGACAGGAAAGATTATTACCTACAATGGTTGCTCAGCTGCTCAGCAGAGGGCTACTATTGATAGCAGGAAACTGAGTTGATTATAGAATCTTGTACAGAGGAGTTACTCCAAACAAATTGAAGATACAGTGCACAATGGTTGCCTGGCAGTGTAGTAAATAGGCAGGGAAGAGAGATAACAATATGGCTTGAAAAAAAATATAAAAAAATAATAATATAAAAAAATATCAATACATCAATTCCAGATGTACATCTGACTGTATGGTAAACATAGTCCTCAAGAGCTGAATTTGTGTGTAAAGACAACTAATGTTATAAATTGTGTTTATTTCAGGACAGACAGCAATGTGAAAACATGATTGCACTATAATTATACTTAACTAATGTCTCCCAAATAAAACTTACCAAAAAATGGTATCTGCATAATTATGTCAACTGCATTGGTGACATTGCCTTAAGGAAAGTGGAAGGAAATAAGTCAAACATGCATTTGGTATTTGGCTGTTCCATTTATTCCAGTGAAAGGCTAGTTTACAGTTACACATGGTAAGATACAGCACTGGTCCCTGTAGTGCTCCCTGGTGGTGCCTTCTTAAGATGTACTTCCTGTTCTTATAAACATGTCTACATTTCTGCTTACTTTGCTAAAATGTTAAATGAGATGTTGCATTTTATCATTCTTACAAACATTTTTTGTCATATTTAAGATACACTACATATTTGAATACTCACTGCAGCCTCACTAACTATATAGCACTTTTAATTAATAGAAAAATGTTTCACTAAAAATACAGAATTTTTCATTCATGATTGTAATGTGCGTTGTGTCCAATAGCTTGCTGTTTATATAGACATAAAAAAATATATTTTAAAATACATATTCATATATGTGTACATGTATACTCTATACATGCAGTGCAGGCAAATAATGCTGGCCCTCATTATTTATGTGTATAGAATGAGGATAATTGGATTATTGGATGTATAATGAGAGTATTGTATATGTAAAGTTAACATTAAAATCATACTCAATCTTTTTGTCATTTGCAGTACCCCAACACATAAAGCACCTTCTTCCCAGTATGGACCTCTCATAGAAACAGTTTACATGTTCACAAACTATGAACAGTGACCAAATTGCAATTCATAGGTGCACAATATTTATGTTACTATTATTATAGTTATCATAGAATATATGAAAACATAAGGGATTCCCCCACAACCCCCATATCACACTGTGCTGCCTTCCCCCACAACCCCCCACATTGTGCTGCCTTCCCTCACAACCCCCCCACACTGTGCTGCCTTCCCTCACAACCCCCCCACACTGTGCTGCCTTCCCCCACAATCCCCCTCCCACACTGTTCTGCCTTCCCCTACAACCCCCCACACTGTGCTGCCTTCCCCATGACCCCTCTCCAACACTGTGCTGCCTTCCCCCACAACCCCCCCTCTGTGCTGCCTTCTACACAACCCCCTACTTATTCAATGTCCTCTGAAGGGGGGCGCTATCCTGGTGCTCTCCCCCCCTTTTTTTCCATACCTACCTCTTCCCCTACTTGGCTCTGTCTGCTGTAATGATTACAGTTACCGCGCTCTATACTTCCTCCCCCACCGCTGCTTCCCGATGATGTGTAGTTACATCATCAGTATGTGCCAGGGGAGGGAGAGAGAAGTGCTGTAACTGTAATCATTACAGATGATTGAGCTGGGCCGGAGATGAGGTAGGTAGGGAAAAGGAGGGGGTGAGCACCAAGATTGTGCCCCCCTCCTGCAGCACCCTGTAGGACTACCCTTAGTCCCGGCCCTGACATTGGGGGCCGGGTAAATGGCCTCAGGGGGCCGGATGCGGCACACAGGCCGTAGTTTGGGGACCCCTGCCCTAGAAAATCTTACATGGGGAAGTGACCATATGGACTCTCTGTTGCAGATGATTGCTGGTCGCAGCCTCAAAGATGGCTATCCAAGAGCAGCCATTGCCAGTGGAAAGAATCAAAATAGGAATAAAACTATAAAAAATGTAGCCACATTCATTTTAAATAAATACATACTTATAAATAATGTATGTTATATAATATTCTTTTAACATCTTAGGCATTACTTTCATCATCAGTAATAATAAGTAATAGCAATCATTTGTTAATGAGAATATAACATGAGTACCTACAGTTATCCGTTTCAACAGCAAGAAGTTAACATTCGGTTAAGTTCTATAATTACATGTAGTAACTTTGTATAATAAAATGTTCTCTGGTGATTAATATGCTTCATTTTTTCATCCGCCAGAAATTTCTTAAAATAAAAGATATGCATAATATTTTTGGAGTAATGTAATTAATCATGTAATTGAAAATGAAAGAGGTCATCATATAATTGCATTTCTTTTCAAGTTTACCTCACTTTCTTTGGATTTTAGAATGGTATTTTGTAAAACAAAAGCAATACGCAGCGACAGACATGGTTATAGACTAAACACAGTATCTGACACAGTGAGGTCTGCTTTTGTACATATGTGAGGAGGAAGTTATTTGTGCTTGTTTTCAAAGATGCTGCTCTTTCCTTTGAGGTAGCAATGAACAGTGTATATGATTTCCACTATACTCTCTAGGGAAAAGATACATGCTTAATATGAAAGCACAAGTACCATTTGCTTATCTAGTATATGTATGTTATTTTGTGGATGAATGAATGGTGTTTAAGTCAGAGGATTCCCTTTTTTCTGAAAGAATTAAAGACCAAGTTAAGGTCTAATATTAGAGAATGGTTTAATATTTTCATCTCCTGATAACGGGACAAGCATTCCCTGAGAAACACATAAAGAAGAACCACAGTGGACAGCAGTATTTCAGTCTATGGTTTACCAGATAAATGGGAATGCATGCACCAAATAGATATAATACACCTGAGTAAGGAAGGCTGACTGACAATTTAAACATTATGTTACCCTAATCCCTATTGTTTGTAATTTGGCAGTGCTGGGTAGTTTTTTGTTGTTGTTGTTGTGTGATATCTGATCCAAGCATACCAGCATCTGATAATTATTTTCTGCTGTGTAGAAGCCCTAGCATAATTTATTGATGACCTCCACAGTTGGTGACTTTGTCCTTTCTATTGATAATTCTTTTAAATTGTCACCATGTATTGGTACATGTAGTTAGTAATAGTTATGGTGGTACATTCTCCTTTAAGAAGTGAAAAAATATCATCAGATTCATGCTTGGATACTGCATTTATTAATAATATGCCATCATTTGCCACATTGACTGTTACTGTTGACTTTGTGGAATTGAATCTCAATGCAGCATAAATATGATAAATAGTAAATAAGTTGCAATCTCTGCACAATGTGCAAAATGGTGCAAAATAATATTGCAGTGAAAATTCAAACTTTCATAAATAAACCTGTTCAAATCTCAATCCTATTAAACTCTCTTGGATTGAGCTTCACTACAAGGTATGTTATTTGTTTTTTTCCCTCATAATATCTTCAAAAGCTGACAGCCAGAATGCTGAATGCCTGCAAAAAATGTAATTACTATAAATTGGATGGGTTTTTTTTTTTTTGCTGAAAATAAAGTTTGACTAATTGAACATTTATATGATATGAAAATACTCTGTATTGGCTATGATTTCTGGTCAGTATAATGACACCTTGAAAAAAATGTTTTGTACATTCTTTAAAGAAACAAAGACTCCTTTTAGGGGGTTATTCTCTAATGTCCGAATTGTCATGTAAAGGTGTGAATTCGCCAGCTAAAGAAAGTCGAAATAGACTGCTACTATCTCAGTTTCGTCTTTATCAATGAGAATATTGTCGCAACAGCAACTTTAAAATTGTCGCGGTTCCAACTTTACAATGGGAGAATTGTTGCAGTTGTGGATTTGCTATGGGAATTCACTGTTTGAGAGTTCAACAATCAAATTCGGACTTTAGAGAATAACCCCCTCAGTGATTTCAACTGGGTGCTACTGAATCTACCAAATGATATTCCCTGAATAAAGAAATTACTCACATCATGCTAAAAGCAAAAGGTTTTCATATAACTGTAGTTCTTTTCAAGGCTGTTAGACTTTAGCAAACAAATTATTTCCATAGAAGCACAACTATCAAGTTTAAAAACTGTAATTTTGACACAACTGTAATAATACAATTTTATCTGTCTCCTCCAGTTTATATGGTATTCCTTGAATAGCCTTCTCAGTTCTCTATACTTTCCAGGACAAAAATCATTTACTATATTATATATTTCATAAATGGTAGCAGGGGTCATAACTGTAGCAAAAAAGCATGTATAGCTACATGGTGCATTTTTTGAGAAACTGATGTTCTGCAATCACATAACCAACATTAATATGGGGTTTATTCATGAAAGTCTGAACATTTATATAAAGGTCCCATTTCATATCTATTCATCACTTTACTTGCACATGTACATGCACACTTATTCATCAAGCATCAGAGTCTGTTGAAGTAGCAAATACAGCAAGTGCTGTTCTGAATGTGCTGTACTGGTTTTGCTTTGCCAGATCAAAGTTGTAAAATAGGGGGATGAGACCAGGGTCTCTGTTTGGCGTAAGGTGACTGTACAATCAAATGATTTTTTTGAGATTGAGTTTTTTTATCCCAATTTTTTTTTTAAATTTTCAATGGAATAGTAGCCATACTTGACATTAGTAGCATGGCTACCTTTCCATCAAAAAAATTTGAAAAATCGAGATAAAAAATGCGAACTCGAAAACTAAAAAAAATCTCATGAGAACAATGTGAGATTTCACTTGGTAAACTTGGAAAGACCCAGAGCAGTATTTCCGAGTTTAATAAATTTCGCCCATTATATAATATATGTTTTCTACTGTTTGAGTGACTACGCTTGACTATGCATCGAAGGGATTGCTATGTTTAGTGAATAATAATTGCAGAATTTGAAGGTTAGTGATGCAAATCCACTCAAGTGTAGAATACGCACTTTGATAAATAAACCCCATATATAATTTAGTTATTAACCATGGATATATTTAAACTGCTAGCCTGGAATATGTAATGTTTAAATGACAAGATCAAATAAATTTTGTTTATGCTTTCTAAATGGTATGTGAATTGTTTGATCAAAAATTGATGTGGAGATTATTCTGGGTTCACATTTTCTACTATCTAAAAATGGGCTATTTAACCATAGTTAAAAGATTGTTCCATTTAAAGTAATAGCAAATGATTGTGGAAACTCTCTGTAAAGTGCATAAGCTATGAATATGAAGAGCATTTGACTCTTGTGGCACCAGTTAAAGAGATGGAAAGGTCTCTTTCTTACCTACATTTTCATCTGATCCAGTCATTAGTTCCTACATTATACACTGGTCCATTTCTACAGCAGTCACAACAGATGTGGCTTCAACCGAGGACCATTTCCCATGGGGCCCAGCAGTAACTTCATCTGCACAGAGCTTTCTTTTTAAAGGGAGTGTGGGAGTATGGCAGAATCATAGGAAAAGTAAGGCCCTGGTGTTGATTTCGCATTGGGGCTGAAGAGCATACAATCACAATATAAATTGCATCTGCATGCATTTATCTGAGTGGTTGCTTGCTGCATCCTTGGTGAATTTTAACAAGTAGTTCATCACTCCCATCCCTACGTATTGCAGTAGTTTTGCTTGTGAATTTGATCTACAGCACCTGGCTTTCAAACATTGAGTAAAAACTCATATGCAAATTAGTGATTTGTTTTGTGTTTTGTTCAATGTCTTTTTCAGATTTAGTTCCATTTCTGATTTTTGGTTTCATTTAGGTTACATTTTTTTTTTTTTTTGGTTGTGTTTTCAGATTTGGAAGTTTTGTTTTAAATTATAAAAAGAAACAAAAAACTTTTTTGATATCTTTTCTCCGAAATTTATTAAAAGTGGAATTTTTACCGCACGATCGGAATTTGGATCGCGCGATTGGAATTACGATCGATTTCCGATCGTGCGATTGGAATTGCGATTGATTTCCAATTGCGCGATTGGAATTGCGATCGATTTCCGATCGCGTGATCGGAATTGCAATTGCGCTATCGGAATTTAACTTCGGGCGATCGTTTCGCCCTTAATAAATTTCGCCCACTGTACAGTGTCTGAATTCATATGGAAGTTATTGTCAGGGGGTGGTTCTGGAAAGCTAGGAAGGGGTTAATCACCCTGAGCCTCCCCCACCAATCAGTATGGGACAGAGGGTTTTCCTGAAACAAATGCAGTTTCCCAAATTGCCAAAACGTTTTGGTTAATCTTAGTGAAAGAGTGATTATGCTCCTGATTAGAGATGACCGAATCGATTCTGCAGAAGTGGGATTCGTTACGAATTTCACAAAAAATTCGATTTGGACTGAATCTGAACTTCAGGATGATTCGGTGAACCAAAGTTTGTTTTCTTTTGGGTTCCTGGGATCCCCAAATCACCCACGACCCCCCCAGGATCATTCAAAGCAAACCGGCTATTTAAACCCTAACCGCTGCAGAAGCTAGGATTTAAAAGTCAATTATTTCCATACTACAATAGAAGCGCTATGGAAATAATTCATTTGATCTAATTAAATTACAACCAGCAAACACTAAACTACAAAACACAAAACACACTGTTTTTTAATTATTGGGTTTTGTTGTGTTTTGTAGTTTAGTGTTTGATTGTTAGCTAGATTGTTAGTCAGTTGTTAGATTAATTGATTTTCTTTATAGATTGGAAATTTGTTTCTAATCAACTTGTTAGGGTAAGTTGGATAGTTTTGTTTACATTGTGGTTAGAAAGTTTAATTCTAATTAGATTATTAGAATTAGTTGGTAGTGTTTGATTTATTGTGGATTTTGTGATTGTTTAGTTTAGGTATTAAAAAAAAAATGTTTTATTGAGTTTAGTATTTTTTTAACAGGTTTTGTATTGGGCCAGCATCCCACTAGTTAGGAGGTGCTGGTCCACTTTAGTCCCTCACCCCATGGTGAGGTAGGAGGTGAGGGACTTTGGTAGGGTCATAAGTAGATTAGGGCCCCCATCCCCATATAGTGCTGATGGGGTTGGAGCAAAGGGAAGAGGTCAGTGTTTGACCCCCTCCAGGTAGGGATCCCCCCACCCTGCATTGTGATTGGTGG
>WMED01015236.1:0-13721 GCA_019650415.1 Pipa parva | reverse complement strand
TTCTCCCTGGAATCCCTGCCATAGGACCCAGGGATACCAGCACCTGCATGTTAATAATTAGCCATACATGATAGGGTGGAGTGTGCTGTATGTACAATGGTATGTTACAATTATCACAGTTTGATAAACATATACATCCGTTTTACATGTGGAATAGACAGGTGCTGTTTATGTAACCTGGCAACATAGTTTATAAAGCTGAAAAGAGACACAAGTCCATTCAGTTCAGCCTGTTATGCAACGTGTATGCAACCAGCAAGCTGCTAACACAGTATCAACAAAAACATGACTGACTTTAAATTAAACACTTCTACAAATAATAGGTAGGGATATCTCATGGCAATCCAAATGACTGACGTTCTAATGTTGGTGCTATTACTCCTCTATTAAAGACGGTGACTATGTGGCATAATTAAAGGACCATTAACACAAAAAAAAAATAAATAAATAAAAATTCCACATTTGGATTGGCGTGGCAGTTATTTAAATACAGCATTTGCTGCACTGAAATGTTGTATTTCTCAATGCTTTGTATCAGAATAAAAGAAGTCATGAGTTCTTGCCACGATTAGCGTAATCAGCATAGATAATCCAGGGTTGTATCCAGGCGTCATATAGCAACAGCTGAATGAACTGTAAAACTCACAGTGCATGCCTTATTTTATACTTGGTGAAGGAGGCGATGGAAAATCTAGCTATGCAAACTTCATATATCCTGAAAGGCTTTCTGCTTCACTTCTTTTGCCACATCGATTGCTTTTAGTTCTATTCAGTTCTAGTCATGAAACCAAAGTGTTAAACATACCGGTAGGTGTTTGCTTTTGCATGTGTTACCAGAGTCAATCAACAATCTGACAGCCTGCAAGTTAGTTTTAGCTTATCCGATCTGTAAGCCTAACTTTTATAGAATGATGGGTAAAAGGGTAACGTCTCACAAGCTGGGAGAAGAGTTTTAAATTTTCACTATTATCAAGCAAAAAAAAAAACAACTAATGTATAGTGCTCAGGAAAGTAGATTAGCATTGACAAAAACAAATTTCTTTTATTCTGAATTATTTTTGTGCTTACATGTAAGAAATGATGCCACTTCCTTCTCTACCAAGACAAGAGTTCTATTTAATGCTATGTTTATTGCATAAATATATGGCACCGCAGACTGCTACAGGCTATAGGGCCTTAATCAAAATGTTTGTTTTAATCAATGCAGTCTGGAGAGCTTATTATCATGGTGCAGGACTTGAGATCTATTTAATATTAAATTGATGTCTAAGGGACATATGTAATGGTAAATTTATGCAAACTGCATTTCTCCAGGCACAAAAACAGTACAGTATTGTTTATGGATGTTTAGGAAGTTAAATGGACTCATTTAAAATAGGAACAGGCTGTTAAATTATCTCTTTACATTACATCACTGGGGAAATGGTCAGTTTAAAGTGTATAAAATGTATTTTTCACCCGCTCTACCACTGCACTGGTTACCAACAAAATTCAGTAAGATGTGTTTGGTCACCAAAATGGAGATCAAATATATGAGAACCATGGACAATAACCATGTAACCATGGTTATTGTCTCCATTTGAACACATATTTTTCTAGAAAGCACATGGGAACAGACAAGTTGAGTATGTTCCTCACTAACAACAAACTGTGAAATGTTGGGGCCATTCCCCCTTTTCATCATATACCATGATAAATGGTCTGGACACTTTCTGCTTGTGTGAGAGATGTAAAGAAAATGTATGTGCAGTTTATACAGTCTGGCACCTGTATTTACAGTAATGTACAACTGAAAGTAGGCAGACTGCATCAGATGAAAATTTCAAACTTCCCATCTCTTCTGCTTTGGAGGACACTGGAGGTTTTCTGAGGTGTGGCTTTTCCAGTGATATTGTTGCAGTGTTATTGACAAGTGTCATATATGTATTCCCCACAAAATAATACACCCTTTGCTATCAAGGATGTCCACTTCTAGAAGAATGAAAGGTATCCTCAGAAGGACTGCAGCAGCTTCACAGCAAACAAACATTTACAGTATGTAATTTACAGCCCTCCTAATTTATACAGGAATTCTCATTTGGCCGAAACCAAATATAAATACAGCTGAATTTGCAGTTCAGTTTAGATTGCTAAATATTTCTGCAGGTTTGTGCCCCTACCAGTGCAGAACCATTTTAAAATTTAGCTGCCACTGTTTTTACAGAAAAATGCCCACTGGTGTCTTTTTGCACAACAGCAGGGTAAGTACCAGGTAGGTTTGCACAAGGCATCTGGACACCAAAAAAAAAAAAACTCATTAGCTGGAAACAATGATAAAGTGGCTGCAGTATAGCTTATTTTATAGAGGGAACTAGAACTGAATTCCTACTGTAAGAAACCATATGATCCAACACAACAGTTTTGCGCCAGGATTAGTCTCTCTGCAAATCAATAATGCCTGTAAGAGACGGTTTGATGACTTACACTGCATTTCCCCATTAATACAGGATTTGAAAGAGAAAATATCTGGATCTCTGAATATCATCAGAAAAAGGCATCCAGGCTTAGGCATTTTTTAATAAATGAATGGAATACAGATGTTTTGTTTTGAGCGTTAAATAAAAACAATGGCGCACAATGGACTAGCTCTCATATTCAAAACACAGATGTGAAAGGGCCTCAACAGGGAGTCTAATGCTATTTCCACATCTGCATTTCAAATGCAAGTAAGTTGGACCGAACCAGTAGGTTAGAGACTGATTGTAAATGTATCACATTTTTCAACGGCACCCGCATTCACATGATGTACACTGTCTGACATGAGCTGCTGCAAATTTTGTACCTTTTGACTTCTGGGTTAGAGACACAAATTCCTCCGTAATAATTATGGACTCTGAAAGGAAATGCATGTGAAGTAGATGTAATGTGTTTCTAATAGAAGTCCAGTTGGGTTTAATTTACATCACTCTGATTTCTCTTCAAAAATCAAGTCTGAGTAGACTGGTAAGAAATACTGTAAAATGACATCACTTGCATAATGCAAATTCACATTTACAGGGAATGGTTTTTTTCTAAATGGAAACACAAACAAACTATGATTTGTTTTTTATGTTTATCTGAACACAAATATTTTCATATATAATAATCTTTTGTTTCGTTTCCATTATTTTATCTCCTGGATTTACAGGGTACTTCCTTAGGTCAGGAGCCCAAGCATACCCAGTAGAATGTCTGCTAGAACTTTAGCTCTTCAAAGACAGGAAGTAAGACCAATGGGTCATTTATCAGTCTAGAAACTGTCCTGTAGCTGCTTCAATTTGCCAAACCTATGCACTTTTGCTAGTGTCACTTCTACAACAAAGGATGATTTATTTTCTATAATATGGCAAATTATTGCCAGTTCGACAAACTATGCCAGTCATATGTTTAAACACCATTAAGCATTTTTTCCACAGCAAAATTGTGGTCACAATTTAAACTGCCAATTTGCCAAGGGGAATATGCATGAATATGAGGAACTGACCTGTCAGATGGCAAATTGAGGGCTTAATGCAAGGCTCTTGGAGTTTGCATCAGTATATTGAGTTTGTGTGTAAATATGTTTTTCATATTTCCTATGTAAAGTCACCTAAAGATGTCTAGATATCTAGTATGTATAATTTTAGTTATAAAGTGCCACAAATTTACACAGTGCTGTACAATTTAGCAATACAAATACAATACAGACATGGGAAAAGTGCATTATACAATACAAGTAAAATATCACAAAGGTACTTCACTTTAAGTGCCGGGATGTGGTTGACATAACAGGTTGGAGGTCCCTGCCCCGTAGAGTTTACAATCTATGTGAAGTGTTTACTTAATGGATAGTGTTGGTTGACTCCAATTATCCTACAGACTTAAATGTGGTGATAACATTAGAATACGTTAAAATCAATAGTAAAACAATAGATAATTGTAGCTATGATGTACTTTTTCCCATGAGGCTAGAGTGGCAGGAGTCGTAGCACCAATTAAAGTTACAGTATATCGGTTAACTCAGTTATGAGCTATCAAGGACAACTGCATACTTTTAAGCATAGCCAGAGACATACACCTGCTATTTCTTATTTTTGGGGTCGTGCACCAAACCTATTAGACAAAGAAGTTAAAAAATATTTTAGGAAAGGATATCTGTTTTTCATTTGGTGAATAGACATTTCCTAATTTATCTAGCACATAACTTTATTCCCAGATAATAGCAGCCTGGGAGACTTTTGCTCCAGTGTGAATTTTCATATGCAGTTTCAATGGTTTAAACTTTCAGAAGAACGAGATAGTTTAAGGTAACTAAAGCGATATTACTGGAAAGTGCTAAAGGGGTGGGTGGATGTGCTCCATATATAAACATTGTATGTGTTTTCCTAATTCTTTGAATCTGGCTATTGTTATTTTAAAATTTGCCCTTTTTATCAACTATAGTGTTTTTGAGTACAGCATCTGAAATTCTTCATAAAAGTAGATCAAGAAAGGGAGAGAATTTCCAATGGTTATGGGTCTGTTTCTCAATATGCCATAAAAAAAGTCACACAATCTTTTAATTTTTGCCAAACTCCTATAGATCACAAGTCTCCCAAAGTACTCATAACAACTAATGGAAGCAGGTGATAAAACAGATAATTACCTACAAAGTCTTCAATGCACTGGAGATCAAGCCAGAATAATGAGATTATAGAGGCATGAATAAGCAAGCTATGAAAAGTACATAAAGCTTCTTTCTTAAAGCCAAAACAGACATCTGATTTACCAGTCACTGAAACTGCATATCTGCCTTTTAAGACAGCAGCTGATCAAACATCCAATTGTAATGGAGCTGACCAATCCCTCACAAAAGCTTCACTGAAGTCAGATAGTTAGTGTTCCTAGTCATAAGGAAAACACTTGTAAAAATTGGGAGTATAAAAGGAACCACATAGAAAAATCTGTACTGATGTAGCAAGCAGCTCGCTTCAGTCAGTATGAAGACTGCATATTCTCAGTATCCAAGTTAAGCCAAAAATTGTAGGTTGAACTGTTGACCACGAGCAAGGGGTCTCCTCAGTATAAATTACTCACTGATCATCCCCAGATGACCTGCTCAGCAAGAGCAAAGGTATATTTCATGTGTGCGGAGTTAGATTGGTTGGACAGGATCCTCTGGCAGACCCCAGTATTGGCGGTGCCATGCATGTACCTAAAATTCATGGTGAGCCCAAGTCCATAAAATTATGATGGTCATCTAGAGGGCTGCTTAACAATATTCTGTGAAGCAGATTTATCATTTATCATGCTGGTTCTGGTGTATATAATAAGATGGCAACTTTTGTCAATAGTTTGTTGGCCTCTGAGATCAGTTTCTTTGGTGGGTGTAATATGCTGAAGTCCAGGGGTCAGCAACCTGTGGCTCTTTTGATGGCTGCATCTGGCTCTTTGACTATAACGAGCGGTGCTCACATGCAAGCACCGCTCATTACAGTCTGTCAGCTAATCGCATGTAGAGACAAAGCTCTCTCAGCGCTTCTTGGCTGCTAGCCAATCCAGAGCCACTGACATCACCTGTTTCTGGGTTGCTAGCCAATCCGGAGTCACTGACGTCACCTATATGATGTCACATACAATGTCAGCGGCTCCGAATTTAAAAGGGCTGATCAGAGCCGCACGTATATGGCTCCCTCAGGCCAAAAGGTTGCCTACCCCTGCCGTAGTCCAATACTGCATGTGTGCATGTTTAGCTGATCTAGCAACTCTAACTTTTCACAGCAATAATGGGAAACAAAGAAATACTCATACTGTTTTACAGTCTACAATTTGGTTGAATACTGAATAAACCAATGAAAAATCTAGTATGTACCAACGATGCTTAGTAATGTCCTATTCACCATCTGAAAGGGCCAATAACAAAAAAAATCTCTATTTGGATTGGTATGGAAGTTGGTTATTCCTTTGCACTATATGTCACCTTTGTAATTAATTCCCTGAATTGTATTGGTTTGTGTTGTCTCTCTCAGCTGGTTGCTGCCATACTGGGGCAACTTCATGAATATGTATTATGTAAAGTTTCATAGGAAAAGAATAGGACTAGGCAGGGTTTGTTTAATAACAGATAACTAATGGCTAACAACATAAGGAAGAAAACATAAACTCAAAATAACACAAATCAGGAATTCAACTTCAAAGAGTATATTTTACTAGTATTATGAAGAAATACCTGGCTTGCAAATCCGAAAGGGATTGTTTTTTCTGTTATTACTGGTTTTTTAATGTGTCAGTGTCACATGAGCAGAGACAAGTAGAGTACAGGGGATACCTTTTATTGGCTAACTGACTAGATGGTAAATGCTAGCTTTCCAGACTACTTAGGTCTCTTCTTCAGGTTACATGAGTTGACACAGAGTAGAAGCGGTGATCATGACAAAAGTCACAAGGCAGTTTGGACTTGGTTGTTATTACAATTAATGGAATATGCTATGTCTGTGTTTTGATGCTGGCTTTGCAGCCAGTGACAAAATGCTGCATGTGACAATGCAGTGTCAGTGTGTAATCTTTACCTGAATCATTTTATAGAATCATTTCTACTCTTAGTGAAGGAGGTGATATTAACCAATTCTGTCTCTTCGTGATAGTAGCCTTCATTGTTTTGTATGAGAAACATTTACTACTTCTTCATGAATGTTCCTCTCAATAGTTAACCCATTTTTTTTTTTTTTAGTTAAGACAATGTAACAGACTGTATGAAATGTTTCCACCTTTTCAGCAATGAGTTGCAATCTTCTGTCATTACTGCTCTTTTATTTAGGAGGGGAACCGATAGGGTCTCAGACGTTTTTTTTTCTTTGGTTTGTTACATGTGGTTTTTTTCTACATCATACATAATGCTGCCTTTGCAGTTTCCAAGAAATACACTCCCCCCTCACTACGTTTTGTGTACTAGACTGCAGCAGTCAATGATTAGATAATGATGGAACATTTAAATAATATCTCATTCTTTCCCAGATTACAGATTCCCCAAAAATGTCAGATTCCCCAAAAAGTGATTGTCCATACTACAGGCTCTTCCTATAGCTGGAAGCTTGTGTAACATATTTTTAATGAGTGTGCAGCCAGACCAGTGCATATGAGCCGTTTCTTTCCAGTTTTTAAATATTTTCAAATGTGTTGCAGCTGTAGTTCGTTTGCAAGAATTCAGCATCGTTCACCAGGTTCATTTTAGCTTAACCCTACATAGAGGACATATTCATTCCTAAGAAAAAGTATTAAAAAAATGACGCTTCCATAATCGAACAAGGTATTTTGAAAGTTGCAGCAACAGGATCTGTACCAGTCACATTTCACTTTTTTAACAACTGCTGCCGTCAGCACAGCCAAGGTAAACTATTCCATAATAGTTAATCAAAAGAAAAAAAAACTTTTTATAGTTCTGAATTGCACAAGAATCATCACTGTGAACCAGCCCCAAATGAGCCGTAAAGCTATTCCCAGGTGGGTGGCAGAAGACTAAAGTTGCCAATGGTAAGCACTGTTGCCTTGCAGTCCTGGGTTTGATTCCACCCTGGATATTATCTGCATGTTCTTCCTCTACTTGTGTGGATTTACTGCAGGCACTTCAGTTTCCTCCCATAATCCAACAAATACTAGGTTAATTGTGTAGATTGACCCTAGTCTGTGTGACTGAATAGGAAAACTATGTCGGAAGCTTCATGGGGCAGGGACTGAAGTGAATAGTTATTCTCTATTTTAAAGCCCTGCAGAAGAGTTTGACACCATATAAATATGCACAGTAAATGTATCAGAAAAAGAAAAGAATGTAGTTTGGTGATAACTTTATTGGCTAATTGAGCTGGATTTATTTGAAAGCTTTTAGCCTTTTCCTCAGGCATGTTGATATGAGTGATAAGAAGTAAAACTGCAAAGATTGAGATGCGCATCAAGCAGGTGTCTAGTGGAGTAGTTTGGATAGATGGCAGCAGCAGGGCATCAAATTTGGAATCAATCCTATGGAATACCGTATACAGACTTGGATTGTACAGTCAATTTATTCTTATAGTGGAACTTTAACCGATTCAACATGAACAAACACCACATGGAGTCAACTCTTGAGCTACGCTAAAGGAAATGCTTGTATCCCAGATTCACAACACTGGTAATTCCAAAACACATATTAAGGAGTCAATGGAAGCTCATGCTTCAGATTCAACTTGCAACTTATATAAAAAACTCTGTAATGTCACTTGCTAAGTATAACTCAGGTAACTCACACAAAACAATTGCAAACCTTGATCGGTAGTTTTAAAATGACAATTTCCCCTCATAAATGGTCCAGAATTTGGCTTGCCACAAAGGGAATTTCACCTAACAAAGCCACACATGATCTTATAAAGTACTGAGCAGATGGAATCTAAAGCTAACAGGAAAACACTGTTGTCACCTACTTCATGCTTCAAGATATGTAACAACCCTGGCACTTTTAATCATATTTGGTGGACTTGTTCAGAAGTTTCAAAATGTTAGTCAGATACATACAATATTTGTATGTATATTTGAATGATGAAGCTCTGTAAAAGCACTGCGTAAAATAGTAGCGCTATATAAGAACGAATAATAATAATAATAAAATTTGTATTTATAAAGCGCCACACTGTTATGCAGCGCTGTACAATCCAGTAATAACAAGTGAAGTAAATTACAAACATATAATCAAGAAAATACATCACTCTAAGTGCCAGGCCATGACTGAAAGAAGAGGATGGAGGTTCCTGCCCCATAGAGCTTACAATCTAAGTCTAATGACAATATATTGTCATTTCTTTTTTTTTGTACAGTCACCAATTCACCCTGGTCTGTTCTGCTTTGTGTACCATAGAGACCATTCACTAAACTCACAAAAAAAACTGCCAATCATAGCCACAGCTCACATGTAAATTGCTTAATCCTGGCTCAATCCAATATTCTTATGTCATCTGTTATACATCAAATCCAAAATGTACAACTTGCTTTATTACAAGAGACAGCTGACACACACTTTGAGATATAGAACCATTGGTTTACTTTTGCAAAACTACATTTTTATTAGTTCACAAGGTCATTAAACTAAACTAACCATCTTGCTGATTATCACCTATTATAGATTATTATCTGTATGGATCCTAAACTATCCTTTTTTCCCTACCGCAAAGTCTTGTTACATTTCTAGGAACTTAATAAATGGTTCTGGGGTTCTGGGAGTTGCTAGGGTTGGCCTAAATTTAAATAAGTGTTTCTCAGGTCTACTGAAAGCCTGTAGCCTAAAATTTTAGAAAGACGTATAAATGCCACAACAAACTCCTAAAATAAAAAAAAACAAACATATGATTAAATATGGCATTGCCGTTTCTTTTAGCAATTACAGAAGTAAAGTTGACAAAAGTAATCAGTAGCACAAAAAAGAATAAAACCAGTGGGGTATTTTCAGCTGAGATATTCTCTGTTAAGAAGCTGAATCCTGCAAATTGACCTTACTTGGAACTTTTTAGGGTTTTGTAAAAGGATCCAAACTAGCAACATATGCACATGACCACAGAGAAAATGCACCCGCTGTGAAGACCTTCCACAGGCTTAGGGAAATTGTAACAACACAGAGCAGATCAGAGAGAGAAAAATGTAAATTAAAGTGATTTTTTTTTACTCTTCTTTGTGTAATATGTCTTGCTTAAGGACGGTTTTGTTTTTCTTTAAGGGTAGGTGAAAAGTGGGACAAGGAAATCAAATCCTGTTGTGCTTCCAAAAATAAATTAGTTAAAAAAACAGAAGGTTCAATGAGTTATTTAACGGTTGATTGATCCTAAAGGAAATACGGATGTTGTTGGCTTCTCTGAGGCAAGTGTCTTCTATTAGCAGAGCTTTGTATTTACTGCCAACCAAAGCAAACTAATTAATTCAAAAAGGAAACCAAATGATCAGGCTCAAATACAAGGTGATAAAAGCAGCTTGTGGGTGAAGGTCATCAATAATATTCCTCAGGCAATCTTGTATTGATTTCACTTTCACGCTGTGATAAAGCACTTTACAAGTTGTTAAATTGACAGTTTATTCCTTTGTAAATAAGCATTTTTACATTTAATCTTCACACAGATGAGTTATGTTACATATTTATCAGTCCATTTAGACTCGGGGAAAACATTTTACTAGTCTGCTATCAGTCAACATCTGAACTAAGTTTAGTCTATTGGCAAAACTACAACAGAATTAATATAAGGTAAATTACACCCCAGGCTGCTATCAAGAACCAAAAGTGCATAAGATAACAATTCTGCATTCAAGGAAAGAAAATCCTAGCAATGTTACGTCCAGCACTCCCGGCCCAGAAAGATAAAAGCATGGAAATATCTACATATTTATGCACTAGAATTAAGGGGTCCTGAATGTCTGTTTATGCTGTGTGATGCAGTGGCAGTTGTAACTGCACCTAGTCTGCCTAAAGGACACTGATGACCATAAATGCAGCTTGATTGCTTCTGATGTTAACAAACGCATCAATAGTGTACATACACCAACATCGGCCCTAATAGGCTAGACGTTAGCTTTTTGGTACATACTTCCCTAAGTGAACCAGGGATACTTCATTCAGATTTTTAAGATAATCTTATAGACAGAGGGGGAATATGCAGTCAGTATTAGTGTGGAGTTCTTTGACCCACCAAGAAAAAAAAAAAGAGATCAGGGACCTGCTATTTAAAAGTTTTTTTTTTTGTCTCTTCATTACCCACATAGGATATTCTTGTATCCTACCTTTTTTTGTGTCTAAACCGATATCTGTTTTTCTTTTCTCTCAGGAAAATACCATGATGCAGTTTGATACTCTACAGGAGCAGGCACTGGGAGATTCCTCTATGTCTTGGAGGGCCAGTGCAATGAACCTGGCATTGCATGGTACATTGCATTAGTGGAAGCAGAATAGTCTTATCAAGCAATACTGATCCTCCAATAACCTGAGCCACATTTCAAAAGGTTCCCTTTAAGGCACAGTAAATGAATCTTTTTCTTGCTAGCTAGAGTTATTTATAAAGCAATATATGGCTACTTTCAGAATGCATGTTGTCCCTTGGGCATATTCTTGTTTCTACTGAAATATTTTAGTTACTGTGAAAAGCTAAAATATTTCTGAAAAGGTCAGCACTTTTGGAATAAGAAGCCATGGCAAACTAATTGCAATGCAGCTGGGTCTGGCCAATTAATACTAAAATAATCATTGAGCCCATAGCTCCAAATAAAGAAATTGCTGACATTCCATCAGTGCCAGGTCACCCCACTCCTCCATACTTTTGCACTATCCTTATAGACTAAATTGTAAAATGTACCCATCATATATTTTAATAAAGAATAATGTAGCCGATTTGCTCCTCTATAAGATTCTTCAGCCTTCCCAGAATCCACATAATTCCCACTGACCCACATGGTCAGGCTCTTTATTTACTACTGCAAATTGCAGACAAGGCCACCAGCAGGGGGTACAGCTGTGGGGGACCCAGCCATGCCGTAATATGTAAACATCTGAATATTTTCCAATGACACTGATGAGCAACTGGCCACTAAGCAATGTAACAGGAAAGTATGCTGTGTAAATGGGGGTGTAAAAATATGTAAGGGGGCCCCATTAGTCAGGTTGTGGGGGGCCCCATGAATTGTGATGGCAGCAGCATTCTGCAATTTTTTTCTATTAACATCTGTAGTTGTTTTTTGTTTCCCCTACCCCTCCATTTATGCATCCCCATTTCCTCATATGTATTACCATCTCCAATTTGCTAACCTGCTTTATTTCTCCAACCCACTGACTATCCATCAGGTCTCTCACCACTTCAGATCACCAAGTCCTTATACCATGAGCTCTTAGTCGCTTTTACAGATCATACAATTACCTATAGCAACTAGTGGTGTTAAATGTTTCTAATTCAATGATCTTTTGCTGTTAGAAATTGCAATATCTGTACGGATATGTAGACCAGGAAGAAGCAACAACTGCTAGGACCTCCTAGTGCCTGCAAGGATTTTTGGAAACCTTATTTCGCTCAGTTCCTAATATCCTTGCTCATACACTGGAAAAAAAGAAATACACACACAAAGGGCTTTGAACTTTCTTTTTTGACCTTACAAGCTATGTTACTATTTTAAATAATTAAATTCTATAAAAAGTAAATAACTATTTAAACATGAGCCTCATTTGAACAATTTCAGCATGTGCTTTTTTCTCTTCAGTGGCAATAGGTGAAGCCTGTTGTAAATGGTCAAATACTACTTGAGTGGTCATAGAATTAGAGGCTGTGGAGAGCAAATTATTTAGCATTCCTTATTTCAGTTTGATGAAGGCAGCTATAAGGGCATCATACGCTAGTGTGACCACAACGAGGTAAGTCCATAGGTTTACACTGTGTGGCTTTTGCTGTTTTTATGCACGGCGTATATACACTGCACATAAAAATGCCAGTATGAACCTAGCCTAGGGTAACACAGAGGCAGAGGGAAAGCGAGCAAGACACTCCAGTGTCTGGAAGAGCATCCAAACTTGGTAGAGGATTACTAAATTCAATACAGTTGGGAAATAAGAAAAGAGGTTTTACGTCGTGAAGGTCGGGCATACAGCTGCAGCTTTGGGTCCCTTAGGGCCACAAATTTAATCCCCATAACATTAATTGTTGCAGATTCACTGGGATACAAGAATATATGTGACTCATTAGCCTGACCCTAAAGTGTACTTACATCTGTGAATTGTGGTGGGTCCATTTGGATAATCCCTTGAGCTATTATGCATTTTTGTTAGTATTACCTAATTAAAAAAAAAAAAATATGTGGAAAATTACTATTCAAGGCAGCTACTCTGACACTGCTGCCAGACATCCACGTTGTGGAACCACCTGTACAGATTTGTGACCACAGCCACAATTACCCCTTTGGTTGTATTTAAGAGCATCTGATTGCTGTAACTAGACATTGCTCCCAAATGATAGTCTGTATTTCACTGTTCATAACTGTGTTAAAGTAGAGTAGATACAATTAAAGATGAGGCGGTTTGACACCAGTGATGAAACCAATGGGATATGCCTTACTGCTGTTATTACATTGCTGTTAAATTGTCTTGTCTGCCATTGCCCTAATTGAGGATTCTGTAGCCAAAACATAAATCTTGGGTAACCCCTTAAGCCATTAAAAGAATGTCACAAAACTAAACAAAATCTGATAGTATGATGAATATTTACTTAATTAAATAATGGCTTTACAGACTACCATTAGAAGACAGCAGAGTACAAGGCAGATATAGCGTTAGGATATATACTTAGGATAGGTTCACACAACGCGCATATCTGCTGCGCTTTTAGAAAAGGTACGTCTAGAAAATACACTGGCATATTTCAGTCCGGCGTATTTTCTAGACACACTTTACCATTGTATTTACCCGATACAGTGTGAACACTCCCTCTGCATTTGCAGCTCCTCCTATCTGTCCGCATTCTATGCTCAGTGTACATACGCAGGCCAAAATGCGACATCAAGCATTCACGTGCTTGCCTTATGCACCAGTGTGGAAAGAAAAAGGTAAGTTACATAGGGATTCATGTTGTGGCTTTTTAAAAAATGTGCTAGCGTATTTATGTACAGCGTATAACGCTAGTGTGAACCTCGCCTTAGGTAGCATTTAGACATATACAGTGGGGAAAAAAAGTATTTAGTCAGTCACCAATAGTGCAAGTTCCACC
>WMED01015235.1:2343-13722 GCA_019650415.1 Pipa parva | reverse complement strand
TTGTCTCTGCTTATATCTATGGCTAACACAGTGCTACACTCTACTTGTTTCTGTTTATATTTATGGCTAACACAGTTCTACACTCTACTTGTCTCTGCTTATATCTGTAACGGTCGGCGTTGCCGACCATCTCTTACCTGACAGGCAGGCTCTCGGCGCTCCTTCCCTAGGCACACGAGCCGCGCCTGTCAGGCTTTTGTAGGTTCCGGCAGCGCGCACGCGGCCGGCGCGCTCACGTGACACAGGAGGTGTCGGGAGCGCTCCCGCTGCGTGCAGTGAGGCTGGGCCTATATAAGGCTGGAGAGCTTGGGCATTCAATGCCTAAGCTTCCAGCTATACAGGTCCTGGCATTGCTCTCCGTAATATCATTATTCTGTGTTCCTGCCAAATTAAAGTGACAGTCTCCTGATCCTGCCAAATTAAAGTGACAGTCTCCTGATCCTGCCAAATTAAAGTGACAATTCCCAATTGTGCTACAGTTACTACAAGTGTGTTCCTGGGTCTTATTCAACATCTGTTCAGCACTAGCAACTACCCTGGAGGGTACGCTCGGGGGTCGCGACCTGGAGATCCTTCGCAGCTAAGTCCAGTACCTCCTTGCGGGGGTTAAAGGCGAAGACCAGGGATCTCTTAGATTCCGCGCCTTGCAGTGTATCAAAGTCAAAACTCCAAGGTAGTACAGTGGGTCCACTCTACATTCCTGACAATATCTTTAGTTAACGTGGTGCTACACTCTACTTGTCTCTACTACAATCTACTTGTCAAACTATAGTGCAAACCTACACTTTGTCATAAACATTGCTTGAAGTGCTTTAATGAAATTCTCATTCTCTCTGAACTGATCAGGAGAATTTACAACTGCTGCTGGTGTGACCTGGTCTTACATCAAAAATAGTCTATTGTATATTGTATCCCTGTTGGGGAGAATTGGACCACTATGTGCATATTAGTTGGATCATGCTGAATTGTGCAGCGCTGTGTAGATATGTGGCACTTTATAAATAAAATTATATATACATAAATCTGTCTTCTGAAGTAACAACATCCTAGCTACAATAGTAAAAAAAATTGAAAGTAAAACAATGTATTTAACATTGAAAAAAAGGATAGTTCACATGTATTTTCCTGGAGGGTACTGTAAATCTTCAGGCATTCTTAATACTATTGTCCATTTTCTCACATTCACACATTTCATGTGAGTTCTCTAAAAGTCCAGATCCAGTTTGTACAACCAGGTCAGAGTAGACCTCAAGCACCACTTTAGTGCCGCTCTACAAACTGGACTTCAGATTTTCAGAGTCCATAAAGCTAATCAAGAAGGGAATAATATAAAGGTTAGACTTTTCTTGCGTTGTTGGCCTTGCTAATATTAACTAAGAGTATGGGTGTTAAGGGAAATATATTTTAAGGCAAAACGCTTTTACTTGCTGCATTGCCAATGAATGACAAAGCCTGGTGAATTGGCCTCCAGGAGTGTTGTAAATGTGAAGCAACGCTGTGCAACAGATTCATCTTTCCAGGACAAAATACAATAACTATGTCTCAGCTGGTGGTTATTTTGAAACATTTACATTTTCATTGCATTTTACAACAGTCCCTTTTATCTCTGTTTCTTTTTCCTTTTCAATTAGAGGTCCAGTAAATTGTGAGGTTGAGGGGGAGGGGTTGGTAACATATTATGTCAGAGACATGGAACATTTTCAGATGATGAAGACTGAATCCGGATTAATATAACTGCTGTCTGTAGATAAGCCTGGAGACAAGGTGGTATTTTTTATTGTTTAGGATTTTATATTGACATTTCTTTTAGTGAACTTCATCCTCATTTTGTTTAAGGAAACATGGGTTTAGTGGTTTGATAATTCACAGAATATCTGTCCTATGTGTAAAATAATTATCAAAGATTCTCTGTTAGATTCTTATATTACATAAGTGCAGTATGAAGACCATCTTTAGAAATTCCAAAGCAGGATTGTTGAAGAACTGTAGATCTGCTTTAGTCCACAAGTTAATAGTATAGATCAACACAAGTTAATAGTATAGATCAACACAAGTTAATAGTATAGGTCATCACAAGTCAATCGTATAGGTCATCACAAGTCAATCGTATAGGTCATCACAAGTCAATCGTATAGATCATCACAAGTTAATAGTATAAATCATCACAAGTTAATAGTATAGATCATCACAAGTTAATAGTATAGATCATTCGACTTAAGCAGTTCTTCAACAATACAATAATTAAACTTCTCACACAAACACATCATTTAGTCAGACTGGTCCATGTGTCTCAATGTTTGAATTAGATCTGTTCAAGTCATTATAACTGAAAAATGTATTTTTTAGTAGCACTAATATTGGGTCTCCTCCCAGTACCAATCCCCCCCCTACCTCACACAGTAGGAGGTGGGAGTTAGGAGAGATAAGGGGTACCAAAGACCGATTAATTTATTTTAATAAATTAATTTTAATATTATTTAATATATAATGGGAGTAGCAGCTCCCATGGATAGGGATCTGATGAACCCCTAATTTGTTCTTTAAATATGTCCCCATACCCATTTGGGCAACTGGATAGTCAAAAAGGGAGTGGCTAGTACAGGGGGTCTGATGCAGTGAAATTAATTAAAACACATTTTTTCCGTAGTGGCTATTTTTACTGTTATGGTTAAAATGAAGTTGTATTTAATTTAATGGTGTTTCATGTACTTTTGAATAGCTTATTGTTTAGGGTAGTTTGTTGTTGGTTGTGAGTGTTTTAGACACATTGTTGCAGTTTGTGGTTGTTTAGGATACTTGGTTATATTTTCAGGTTGAAAATTATTTTTCCCTTTTTTTCAGCCATTTAATTCTTTCATAAATATCTGAGAAATTTACTAAACTCAAAAAGGCTGATTTTGCCTTTTCCATTCTGTTCCCTGTAAATATCGCTGTCTGTTCGATATATATCAATTGATATTTACCAATCAAACAGCAATATTTACTGGGAATAAACTTGACAAGGTGAAATCGGCCTTTTCGAGTTCATTAAACTTCGACCTAAGAGCTAACTGTCTACAACCACCAGGAACTCAGATGGACAATTTGTGGTACAGTAAAATGAGGTTATAAAAAGTCTATAGTATCATCTTCTCCTGTGTTTTCACAATGAAAGTTTTTCAGCACCAAAAAGTGAATATAACTTGTGAATGAAGCAGTGTTGCTGGATAGTGAAACCTTACACCAGGAGTAGGCAACTCACGGCTCCGGAGCCACTTACTACTCTTCAGTCTCATTTTTCTGGCTCCCTTCAGCCTTGATTGAAAAAAGAAATAAAAAATTAATTTTTATTCATATATTCTATTTTATTTTTCTTTTATTCTCTTCTGTTTCTTGTAATTCACCAGGGTCAACTCAACTGATTACTAATATCACATCTGATGTGTTTTAAGTTACTATGCTACTTATAATGCCACTTGGCACAAAACAGTCTGCATCATTTAATTCTTAAGTAAGATCACCTGTGGACCCGTTTGTAATATTTTTATCATATAAATTCTAAAATATTTTCTTTGAATTTAAAAAGTATCAATTGAAATGCAGAGCAAATAAACAGCTGAAACAACAGAAGTGTGTTTATCAGTTTTACAGTTGGTATTAGTATTAAAAAAGGAACATTCCTATAGCGTGTGGCATATTTAATCCATTACCAATTAGAAACCGTCAACCGCTCAAGCTGAATTATTCAGGTGATCTGGCTACAGATCGGCCACAGCAAAGCCCACAAGCAATTCCTAGATCATCTAACACTAAGCTTTTATAATCAGAAATGAAATGTAATTCGCTGCGTGTGTGTCGTGTCCTTAAATAGTTTGCTTAATCAAGTGTATCATTGTTGTCAGATGATGACTTTAGGAGCAAGATGTCTAATGACAGTTAAATGGTTTTTAATACACTTAGTTCAATGATGATTGCCTGATTCAAGGATAATCAATGAAGAAATGGTTTGAGATGATGAATGCATTTGCATTGGAACAGAGTAACTTGCTAGAAATTCTAGGAAGAATTGATGATGGTTTTTGTGGCGAACTGCAGGCTACGACTGTAAAGTATGCTTAGTAGGATCTTCATTATGCTAAATATAATGCTTTGGCAAAGGCAATATGATATGAGGGGAATAGTGTAATGGATGTGAATAACTAATACTCAACTTTCCCTACTGAGTATTATTCTCTGTGGAGTGTAGGCACACAGCTGAAGTCTATGAATGCAGAAAATGCACAGCATCTGCCTATAGATTGATCTGTGTCTGCGTGTATTTATCTCTATGGAACACAGTGCTCTAGACATTCTCGCTCACTCTAGACATTCTCGCTCACTCTAGACATTCTCGCTCACTCTAGACATTCTCGCTCACTCTAGACATTCTCGCTCACTCTAGACTTTCTAGTTCATACTACATAGCCGTAATCTATTTCTGTTACAGCATTTCTAACTGTAGAAATGTTTCTTTGTTATTGTGTAATATTACAAATAAATAATGTGCAACCTGTCTTCAGCTGTTTAAAAGAATGGGCTCTTTACGTTCTTTTTTTCTAAACATATAATAAATGAAAGGACAAATTTGTCATCAATTCAATTAACTCTTTCTGGTGATTAGTGTGGCTTATTGACGACTTTTATACCTGTTTACTATGCCATATTCCTCTGTTACACAGATGACAGCCACAGCACAACAGACTGCAAAGGCTCAGCCAGTGCACCTCCCAGCATCCACTGCAGCAGCAAACCCAGTCCCTGGTGCTCCAATTGACCCTCAGGCACAGCTAGAAGCTGACAAGCGTGCTGTCTACAGGTACTTCAAAGAGCCCCTCACAGGCTCTTGTAAATGCTAATGTATATATCTGTACTGAGGTTCCAAGGTATATTGTGAATCCAGCCTAGGGCTAACTTGTCAGCATGAATCTTCAGAGTATGTGGTTTGTTTTGAGCATCGCTTGCAAGTGTTTCTGTCTTTCATTGCTTAGATTTACCAGAACTTTAAAATTAGATTAAAGCAGGGGAAATCAGATCAGCAAATCTAGCAGAGGTGGGAGTGGTAGGACTGTGTATTAAGAATTCCTAATAGCAGTATATTTGTAAAGTGTCAGATCCCGGGGGCCAATTTTAAATTGTGAAATGGGCTTGAAAGACTTTGCTTGTTTATCGTCTACGCTGATCTTGTTGCTTTTCGGGAGCACTGTGTTTAGTTGTAGTAATCTGCATGGGCTTTACACCAGTAAATGTGTGGTTTGGTAAGATCACTAGTTAACCATTTATTTCATAAAAGATCAAAAATGTTTTTGTCACTTTCAACGCCTTAGAATGCGCTTAGAGTGAAATCTAGTGATATAAGTAGAGCCAGATCAGAAATTATTTTCTTTGAACAATAAATTTTGCTTCAGTTTGTCTTCTGTAAGGTTAATTCCCAAAATCTGCAGGGGAACCCAGCAAATGGACCTTATTACATTTATAAATCCCACCATTACTAGTAAATATTTAGTAAACAAAATATATTTAGTACAGTGGTCACATAAAGCAACAGGGGTATACCATCTACTTAACCAGATGTTATCACATATGCCAGAGCTACCAAACTAAATGTTACAGAAAGGAAAGCAAGTAAGGAAAAGAGCTATATATTTCTACTCAGAACACAATGAATAGACTATTCAACAGGCTTAGGTACATATTGCTCAGTAGTCCGCTGAGCTGCCACTTTACTGTTCTGTTTACTGCCCAGTAGCCCAGTCTGTTGTCAGGTACAGTTTGAGTTGTACAGTAGCCAGACAAATGTCCATTCATGACCTTACTCAGTAGTTAAGCAAATCTATACATTGTAGTGCAGCCTCTGTTTTACTATTTTAGAGCACATGACTCAGAAGCAAAACCAGTGTACCACTAGTTTAAATAGACACGGTTATCTCGCAGCTTCCAGTCTATTTTATTGCACATTGAGCTTTATTCTACCCAACTGCCAATTCATTACATGGGGGGTTATTGGCTAAAGTCCACATTCTTGTGTAAAGAGGTCTATGTGGCTTCAGTTTGCTTATGTACCATATTCCACAGAGAAAGTTTGTTTTGTTACTTAGAATAGGAACGTACAGTAACGAGGTGCTCAGGAAGTGTTTTATTGTCTTGCATTACACAAATACAATGTTTTGGTGGGAAAATCGGCTCTAGGCCTCCTCAGGTAGAATGAGTTATTTTGTGAAGCACTTAATTAGAGCAAGCAGCTTGTTATTCTTTATATCCACAATCTGATCTTTGCTCGGGATTTCCATTGTTGGTTAGCTGGACGATTCTTCATATTCTTCCACTTGTGGCGTAACGGTACCATTTAAGAAAGTAATTTCCATGTTGCATATTTAAAAGTAGAAGATCAGCAAACAGTTACTTTTGTGTTTGTAGCTGAAAACAACTCATAATGTTCAGATTAATTGGAAGATTTGGGGAAAATGATGTGATTGATCTATTTGTGTATGAAACATTAAGTAAGCGACTGTAGTGGCTTGCTTTCAATAAGAAATTGCAGTTATGGCATGCATTATAACAGGATTATTAACCAACCGTATAAGGCAGGGGTCAGCAACCTATGACTCTCAAGCCAGATATGGCTCTTTTGATGGCTACATTTGGCTCTTTGACTGTAACGAGCGATGCTCACATGCAAGCACCACTCATTCCAGTCTGCCAGCTAATTGCCAGCAAGTTCTGTAGAGATAAAGCTCTCTCAGCACTTCTGGGTTGCTAGCCAATCCGGAGTCACTGATGTCACCGTGCTTCCTGGTTGCTAGCCAATCCGGAGCCGCTGACATCACCTATGTGACATCACATATGACATCAGCGGCTCCAGATTCGAAAGGGCTGAGCAGATATGCACTATATGGCTCTCTCAGCCAAAAAGGTTGCAGACCCCTGGTATAAGGGTTATCAAAATTCAAAGAATATGTATAGAAAAATACAGAGGATTGAAACAAATTACTTCCCATCATAATTATTTTTCATGTATATGAAGCACATATTATTTCCTGAAGATGATTTATACTTTTACATAACCACATATTATACTTCATGGTAAACTATTGTGGGAGTTATTCACTAAAGTCTGAATTGTTGCATATACTGTAGGTGCGAATTCGCCAGATAAAGACAGTCGCAATAGGCTGCTACTGTCGCAGTTGCGTCTTTATAATGAGAATATTGTTGCAGTTGCAACTTTATTATGGAAAAATTGTCGCAATCTTAACTTTAAAATATTGTTGCGACTTTACAATGGGGAAATTGTCGCGGATTTGCTATGGGAATCCGCCATTTGCGAATTCGACAGTCGAATTCGCACCTTAGCGAATAACCCCCTGTGTCTTTACATGTTCAGATTTTTTACACACATTTTTTCCATGTGCGGCAAAACCTACGACAAAAATGTGATCCATATGAACTTTTTGAATGTGCCTGTATTGTAAAGTGGTTATTACCATGGGACAAGGTAAAAAATATTTTAAACAAGAAAAAGAATGGAATTTTTGTCTAAAATGCAAGTGACTCATTGACATGTTTAAATGTTTTTTTGACTACAGTTCACTATTGTTCATATTTTTCAATTTGTACATTACATTTGAGGTCACATGGAGCTTTTTTCTTTCTGGTCCACTAATTTTATATTGGGTGGGACGCTGTCTGTACCTACCAAGGGGAATGCAGAAATGAATGCTCCCCCAGCTGAAAGGGAAAAAAGAAACGGGTAATAGGTTAAAGAACCCATTGGTTGCATCCTCATATATGTTTAATTTCTTGACCTAAAAGTTTTTCCCAATAGAAAGATAGGTAGATCCTGTCTCACTTTATGCCAGTGGAGTACCTACAGGGGTCTCGGTAGCCATGGTGGCAACCAGCCAAATGCTGCAGGGTACCTGGCCCCCCCACCATTGCAACCCCTGTAGTGTGCACCAGCCTAGGAGAGGTGGCCCAATGAAGACTGTGCCCCGGGGCCACAGCTCCCTGAAGATCCACCCCTGCTTTATGCTTTAACCCCAGAGCCTTCTGCAGGTTATGGTGTGTAAAAACAAACCTCACATCACAGTGCCCAGGACCTGTGCGGGGGAAGAGAACAAGTACTTTTAAAAAATAATGATTTGAAAAACTTCACGTCTGCAATCTGAAAACTGGAAAAGCGATGTTAATGGATGCTCAGAAATGAAATAGATTTAATTAAAATGGAAGATTTTGAGATGGTAGTGTCCCTTTAAATGTCATGTATGAAAATGTCATGGTAATCGATAAAATGATATCCCACGGAGTAACACTGCAGTCCTGAACAGTTGCTCAGTCAAGTGGTTTCAATTATTTATTACTTTTTATTTATTTGGTGATTGAGAAGATTTGATTGGAATTTGACAAGATGCAAATTAAAAACAAATCATCCTGCCCACCTGTATCTCATTAAAAGTCTAAATCCCGATGTCACTGTTCTGTTTTAAAACATGATAGTGGCTGATACCGTTTATCTTTTATTACCCACAAGCCACATTTCATGCAGTGTTTAGGGTCAACGTTAATGTCAATGTTGATGGATGCTGGTAGTTGTAGTTTTCCAAAGGCTCCTGAGCTGCAGTTTGGTATTTACTCTTTAAAGCCTATTTTCTGCTGAAGATCCCTTGTTCATTTGCAAATATAAATGAAAAAAAAAAAAAAAATGACACTACAATGATAGCCACAAAATAACTTGTCTTGCATAATTTAGTACATGACCTTAGTACATGCAGTCTGGTTTGTATTGTCTTTTTAAAGCTCTCCCAATACATATGCCACAATTGAAGAAAAGCAAGTGTCTGTATCCAGGTAACTGCATGCAGGTCTGCATTGATTTTCAGTACACTAAAGTTGACTTGCTGCATACTGTATCTTCTTGCTGTTACCCTTTTTCCCAGCTTTGGCTAGCAGTAATTCAGTAATTCCTTAGACCAGCGGTTCTCAACCTGTGGGTCGCGACCCCGGCGGGGGTCGCAAGGCCGTCCCACGGGGGTCGAGAACTGCTCCGACACCCAGAAGTGCCCGCAGGAACCCTTCTTATAAGGGTTCCTGTGGGGTGACGTCGGCCGCAAACGTCACCACGTGACGCGTGACGTGATGACGTTTCGGCCGAACGTCACCACGTAGCGCGCGTATGTAATGACGTTCAGCCGAAACGTCATCACGCGCGGCGTGGTGACGTCAGCACCAGGGGTCGCCGGCATAAAAAGGTTGAGAACCGCTGCCTTAGACGATCTTTTTTCAGGATAGCTACATTTCACTCCCCTGTACTCTGTGTATCTCCATTTTAAAATAACACCGTGCTACAGTAACTTTAAGAGGTTCTTTAAAGGAGAAGTGTAGTGCCAATATAACTTCCCACATTCCTATAAAACTACTTTATACTAAGCCAATTGCTGACACAAATAGTTAAAAAGTTTAGTGAAGAGATTATACTTGCCATTGGTTTCCCTTAATTAGTTTTCCTGAGAGCTGACATTTTGTTCTCACCCACTCTCCCTCCCCTTTTTCTCTTGCAAGTCAGGTAACATGGGAAGAAAAAGATGACTGACTGCTATTGGTTAAGCAATGTGCTGACCTTTTGGCCTCATCAGTCAACTTGTTTATATTTGGAATGCAGAAGATTAAAGAGGTAGGGGCTCTGGAACACTAACTTGTGAACAGACGTTACATTACACATTTGGCAAAAATGTCCGGGGGAGGGAACCTTTTCACGGAAAACTGGCCGGTACACATCACACACACATTTCCTGGTGTGGGAGTTTTCCAGGGCTGTGTAATAAATCCTTCTGCTTCAGATGAAACATCTACTGGGGAGAAATGCTTCTCACTACGATATAGTGCTGCATATGTAAATCTGACTATACTTCTCCTTTAACTAATTTGCATTATGGTCAAATGAACAGTAATTGAGGATAGTACAGTACTAGCTTATCAGCAGTAAGCTAAGAAGCACCCTTTTTAAAGTCTCTCTGTATAGGATAAAGCCAAGTTGTTGTTTTCAATGTCTCAATGTGCTTTTAACATAAATAATCATTTGTGAGATTGGAATCATTCTGTCCTAGCTGGTCTACAAATAGGCTAACAGATCATATGCAATACTGGCACTACTTGCAAATTGTGCTATCTCCACCTTTATACAGTATATGTTTCCTGTTTCTATGGTAGTTTTATGCACGTGATTGATCGTATCAGAAAGCAGATCTATGCAAATGCAATAAATAATATCTAAAAAGATTTTATTTGGGGTTTAGGATGAAATTTATTAAAGTTGAAAAGGCTGTTTTCAACCTTAGGATTGAAAAATTTGATTTAAAAAAAATTCAAAGATCATCAAAAATTCGATATCGTGATATCTCATTTTTCCATTGAAATTATCAATATTACGGATTTTCCATAGAAATAAACAGGTTGAAAAGTTTCGAATGAATTTTCTATTAAAAATTTTGAAAATTATTGAAAATTCGCAATTGATTTTTCGATATTGCGATATCTAATTTTTCTGTCGATATTATGGATTTTCCACAGAAATAAACAGGTTGAAAAGTTTAGATCAAATTTTCAATATTGAGATATCAGAAAATATTCAATAATGCGATATCGAATTTTCGATATTGCAGTAAACAAAATTTTACTATAAGTTGCTATATAAAAATGAATAAAATATTTTTAAAAATGGACTATTTGGGAGTGCCTTCCAACATTGCCCTGCCTGTTACTTTTTTTTGTCAGAATGGCAAATGGTTGTACTAAACACATTATGAAGAAACGTATACAGGTTTTGTAAAAGAATAAACAAAAACAATAAATGTAATAATGGAAACATAAATTAAATATAATAGTTTAGCTCTTACATTAGGATTTTTTTTTTATTCTTTTAAGTGAAAATTCAAATGTCCGTTCGTTTACATTTTGCTGTGGGACATGTTCCAGACACTATATTTAATTGACTTTTATTTGTTCCTTACCTGCAGGAAAATTAAATGTACAATGCACAAATAAAGTGACACTAGTCTAGTCATTTTAATACACAAGAAAATGACTTTTAATAAGAAAGATTCAAAATGTGTTAACACCTCAAGTCACATTTCACAGATAAAAGTATTGCTTAGGCCTAAAAGTTTGAATGGAAGATGTTCCAGTGATTTTAACCTCCCGTGGCTTTCATGTTGTACTGTATAAGAATATGACAGATAGCAAAGTGTCTGTGGCCATCAAGCGCACTTAATGAGCATTTGCGCCACTCTTTTTAAGCAAAATAAACAGAAATAGGCACTGTCCAGAAACTCCTTGTTTACTCCAATACCTTTTTTTTTTTTAACCCCC
>WMED01015234.1:0-13722 GCA_019650415.1 Pipa parva | reverse complement strand
TTGTAAGAGTGTTCCATTGTATTAATAAATGATTTGTGATGTGTGCAACATGATACTGTGTTCCTTCTTTTTATAAGTTACTGTAGATCTGTGTTGGAAACCTGCTCTGCTTGCCAATAAGAGCTTCCATTAAATTCAGATAAAAATACGTCCCAAACTGCCTGGTCTGCTTTAAGCTCCTTTGTTAACCTTATAAAATTAGAATGTTCTTTTACTTTACTGGTTGCTAGCGCTAATCACCTAGAAAAGACTCTACCCATGGGCATGATTCTTGTTGCAAAGTTCAGCTTCCCTAATATCAACTGCAGCTGCTTTAGCGTGATCCTTTTAGCTGCCCTGGCCGTGCTGATGTTCGGCCTCAAGTCTTTTACCTTATCTTGTGGGAGCCTGCTCTCCATTCGTACTGTGTCCAACTCGATCCCTAGAAATTTTATCACCGTATAAGGGCCTTCTGTTTTGCCCTGCGCCAGGGGTACCCCGAATTCCTGTGCCACTTCTTCCAATGCCTGTTATAACTTTGCAAAAACTACTGAACCCACGGGGCCTACGCATAGAAAGTCATCCAAGTAATAAATTATGGATGATGTCCCTGCCCTTTGCTTAACCACCCACTCAATAAATGTGCTAAAAGCTTTGAAATATGAACATGATATTGAACATCCCATGGGCAGACAGCGATCTACATAGTATTCCTCATTAAAGCGGCACCCCAGCAGGTATAAGGATCCTGAGTTTACTGGCAACAGGCGAAATGCTGACTCTATGTCCACCTTAGCCAACAATGCCCCTTTGCCCGCTCTACTTGCTAGTCATCAATTCCCTGTCTATTTCATTGTTAACTAAACTTCCCCTGGGATATGACAGATGATGGATCAGTCTAAACTTGCACATTTCCTTCTTGGGTAAGACGCCCAGTGGTGATATCTTTAGGTTATTAAGTGGGGGCTGGGAGAATGGGCCTGCATATAATTAAGCGCTACTGACGTGCTAAACATTGAGGACTGGTATGCATACCTACTTTAATGTTTTAATAACTTTTAAATAAACGTGCTATTTTACTGCTCCAGTTGTGGTACCCTGAATTTTTTCATATGCTGAGTTATTTTCTGAAGAATGAGATATTCCCTGTCCTGCTGGTACACAGACATCATCTGAGGTGTGAGTGCGGCACAGACATCATCTGAGGTGTGAGTGCTACACAGACATCATCTGAGGTGTGAGTGCTGCACAGACATCATCTGAGGTGTGAGTGCTGCACAGACATCATCTGAGGTGTGAGTGCTGCACAGACATCATCTGAGGTGTGAGTGCTACACAGACTTTTCGGATTGAGTCACTTTTTCTTATTTGGGCATATGGCTGCTCTGCAGTGCAATTGGCAGGTCTGAGATGCAGTCAGATTTAATGTGGGGCAATCAGCATCTCTGTGGGGTATTTGGTGCCGGGAGACTAACCTGTGGCTCTGTGGACAAATTTCTGTTCTGTAGAGCAATTGGCAGCTCTGAGGAACAGTCAGACGCAGTGCAGGTCATTTAGAGGCTTTGGCATTGTCGCCTAAGCCGTTATTGAATCTTGTCCCGGCCCTGCCTGTGTAAGGGGGTCACTAGAGGGAGATGCTGTTAATATTAAACTAAAATGATATAATTGTCTGTACATAAGGTTCATTAGTGTGTTACGTGCAAAGGTACATTATTTCTTTAAAACTTGAGTGTTGGCGCCACCTAGTGGCCATTGTTGAGATTCATGGTAACCCGATATTTAAATCCTGATTACATAGAATACATGTCTCATACGGTTCCTGGTGGGAGGAAACTAACACAAAGGCTATATAAGGGCTAGTTCACAGGAAATAGGGGCAGCACTTACGGGAAGAAGGCAGAGTAGATCTCTTACAAGATGAAAGTCCAGAGATACTAAAGGATTTGATATTGGACTATTGTCATCACTAATAAAGCGATTTTCATCCTCTTTTTCAAATTATATGAGAATGTAATATGAGTGCTCAGAAATTCACACAATACCAAAGCATTGGTATCAATGCAAACCTTCTGACTTTATTATCTCTTACACCAAACTATATACCATATATGACACACAAGAAAAGGGTGGTCTTAACATTGGCTAGTAGCATTGTAGATGGCTATGTACATAGCTGGGAGTGTTTCATGCTAATTGACCCCTGAGTTCATTGGTGCTTTCTCTGTTAACCCCCCAGGTACAAGCCCACCCATCATTCACAGTGAGAACAAAGAACAGATAGATTCAAGTAAATGTCCATATATAGAGTTGAGTAAATGCCCATATATAGATTCAAGGCAACACATGCTGCTTACATATATTGCTACCAGATGGCATTACAAACCAAACCAAGTTTAAGGTATAATTTTATCAAACTATATCTCTCACACTATGTTATAAAAGGTATCTTTTATGAGAATATAACTTGATATTGAGAGACATGTATTTAACTGTGATGGTTGGCGTTGCTGTTGGATGTTATAGAAAATAATAAAGAACATTATAATTTGGTTTTATGAACTTTGGATTCGGACTCACTCATAATTTTTTGAAGATGGGGATTGCAATTAACTGCCTCAGGAGAGTGGTATCCGGAGACGTGTCCGCTGCAGAGGTATAATGCAGGTTTGGGTAATGGAGGATTCTAAGGTAACTGTGGTCAGGCAAGATGGAGGGGATGGTGACAAGGCCCCACTTAAAGACAAAGAAGTCTATTACCCCCTGGGTTTAACACCCGAGGTCACCCTCATACACACAAAGGGTGACACACCTAGTGCCCTGTTATACCTGTAACACAGTCCCTTGCCTAGGCCCCTGTTCTACCATCCTTTCCTTCCTAATTCTTCATTCCCTTCCATAATAAACTTTATTTACAATTTGTCTGTTGGTTATAAGAGTTAATAATTTGTAATAGCCTGAGGTCTAAATAAAACAAATCCACTTTACCAAACTATATAGTCAGTATTATTATTAATTATGGATATAGACAAAAAAAGAGAAAAGACCCTCCAAGTATATGTGCACACAAAAAACAATCAAATTTATTGGTATCAAAAACACACAAAACAAAAATGGTGAAGGAGTATGTCATAACAGACCGAGGCCTACAAAGTAGGACAAAAATATAAAAACAAGTTAAAAACACTTAAAACACAATGCAAAATGCAGCTGCCTTTTGCATTGTGTTTTAAGTGTTTTTAACTTGTCTCAATCTCTTGGTAAAGTCAGAAAGTCACATGTAGACTTCCGAGTAATGATCAATGCAACTGAG
This sequence comes from Pipa parva, assembly GCA_019650415.1. Classification (NCBI taxonomy): domain Eukaryota; kingdom Metazoa; phylum Chordata; class Amphibia; order Anura; family Pipidae; genus Pipa; species Pipa parva. The sequence goes on along the minus strand of WMED01015234.1, from coordinate 10,433 downwards.
AACCTAGTGGGCAATGAGTAATATGACTTGACATTTTGCTTTATAACTGGTGTAGAACATGTACAGTCATGTTGGGGGGCCATGTTTATCATGATATGAAGGACTGGTGATTTCTGATGACAGCCCTGCTTCCATATGATAGTTCCATTATAAATCAGCTCTAGGCAGTTTAAGCCATTAAACCTGCACTGATTTACTAGAATGGGAAGGGGGCATTCTAATTCCAAGCATTGGCTTCAGCTATGTAGATGGATAATAGATATAGTAACAGACAAATTCAGAATGCTAGAAATATAAAAGAGAAGAAATCAACAAAATGGTAGGTCTGCCAGGTATACCTACAGAATATAATCTTATTTTCTTCCCTGCTATTTATTTGGACATCACTCCTAACTCTAAGGAGTGTATTAGCACCTTGTCCAATTGCCTTTTATGTAACTATAGACTGACACCTCATAACAACCCAAAAAGAAATCTATAATTTAATATGTGTAAAAATAGACCACCCCAATGCCTAAACTGCACACAATACTCAGTGGTACCATGATTAAGGCCTGCTAATTTTAACTGACCACTAACAAAAAATAAAATAATCCTATTTGAATTAACATGGCAATTACTTAAAGGGCCAGTAACCAGGAACAATGGAAATTATTTACACACAAGACAAAATGTTATCGTTGAAGTTGATTTCATGAGTTGTTACCAACCACACTGTATGTGTTTGCTATACAGACCTAACACAGTCCTATTGTACTCGTTGATGCTTTAGATCAGTGTTTCCCAAAGTTTACCTATTTGTGGCCCGGTTATTTTTGTGCTTTCTCCTTCGTGACCCGGCACGAAGGATAAGCACAAAAATAACCGGGTCACAAGAGCGCCGCTCATGAATATTCATGAGCGGCGCTCGTGACCCGGCATTTCTTTTCGGTGGCCCGGTACCGGGTCGCGACCCGGCATTTGGGAAACACTGCTTTAGATAATACATATTCAGGAAGTTTTCCAAAAAGCCTAATTTTTTTAATGCTAAATAGCTACATTTAGTGCACAATTGAGCTTTTTTGAACCAATGACTGAATATATTGTAAATAAAATGTATTTGAGCCATTTCCATTTTTTTGTGCTACTGTAATTTTTAATTGTGCTCCAGGTTTACTTACATTTCTCAAATGGTAAAGTTGAATGTAGGTAGTAAATGAGGAATAACGGAAATATGGTATGTCCTTCCCTTATCCCATTATCCTACAAACTCTTTAGAGGGGAATTCAGGATAGTCTGAAGTGGGGTGTGGAGTGTTCTCCTCACTTCGCACTGACTGATATGTGCTCGCTGATGTCCTGCGCGTGGACATCAGCGAGCGCATTAAAGGGATTCCAGTCTCGGTGAGACTGAAAGAGTTGCCTCTCTGAGACTGGAATCCCTTTAATGCGCTTGCTGATGTTTTGGAATCCCTTTAATGTGCTCGCTGATATCCACGTGCAGGACATCAGCGAGCACATATCAGTCAGTCCGAAGTGAGGAGAACACTCCGCACCTCACTTCGGACTATCCTGAATTCCCCCCTTTGACTTTCTTATTGTTTCTCAAAAAGCATTCATTACATTCCTGCACTGCACACAAGTAAAATCAATTAGCAATTAAGAGAATAACATTAAATTCTAAAATTACTGTACCTGGACTAGACCAACCTAACTAATAAGTAGAGTTATTGGACAAAAATAGTCAATATTCTGTAGAAGCAGAAGGTGGAATGTGCTGGGGGCCATGAGTACATTTCTCCAGATTTTCATTATGTTATCCGCCTGTAGAAACAATTAAATCATATTCAGTGGTTGAGTTTAAATCCAAGAACAAGCTTTTCATCTGGGATTACAGTCCTTCTCATGCTGTTCACACAGGACTACATGGGAACTGTTCCAGCTTTTCCTGTACTTAACAAAGCAGGGAATATATTTGAACTGCACTGCATGTGTCAGTTTAAAACAGTGGATTGTTGTGCTTTCGGAGCATGAATGTAAAAGAATGAGCAGATTTAAGTGTTGGTTGCCCTTTGTTCCACAAATGTAGAAAATGGTTTGCTAGTGAATAAAGAACACATATGTGGCTAGATTTGTGCACCGTACATAACATTAAACAGGATAATATTACCCCCAGATCTTTTAGAAGAAAATATTGATATATACATTGTTATGCAGCTATAAACAGCACTGTACTGATCTGAGTGTGTGGGGGAACGAAACTATGCAGTTTTCACAAAATTCTTATTTTAAGACAAATAACACCAGAAAAAGAATATTTGAATTAGGATCTTTACTATACTTATGGATTCATTGTAAAATCTGATCTATGAAGTTTAATTCTTGATTTGTATTGCTATGTGTATTCTCTCTCACTTTCTGCAAATTATATAAAATGGGCTTTCTGGGACATATCATGAATATGTACTATCTAAAGAAGGACAAGGAGGGGGTTCGTTTACTTAGGAGACCAATAAATATAGAGAGATAACACAAAACAGAAATGATTAGGAATTCAACTTCTATAAAAACTTTTTAGGAATGATTGCCATGACAATCCAATAAAATATTTTATTTTCCTGGCTTTACTGGTCCTTTAAAAGTACCTTTTTTTATACCTTTGCACAGATTATTCTAAGCATTTTTCTAATAAGCTCACCAGGCTGCCCTGATGGAAACAATGTTTATATATAGCATATTTCTCAAAGGGAAAATAGTTCCTTATAAGCATGAACTTGTGAGAATTTGCCATCTCTTCAACTTTGAATAATGAGCAAACATTGTTATTTTCTTTGATGTAGCTTAAAAATACTCGTAATATCTATATACTGAGCCAGGGCTGGGCCGAGCGGTAGACAGGGTAGGCAGTCACCTAGTGTGCTTCTGAAGGGGGGCTATTTTGGTGTTCGCCCACCTACTTTTCCCTGTCCCTGCTCACCAATTCCCTGGCCCAGCTCTGTCTGTTATAGCATTTATAGTAATCCTCCACCCAGTGCTGCTTTTAACTTCTTCACTAGATTGGTTCACAGGAGGTCAAAGATGAAATATTTATTCATGTTTTCTTTCTGTCTGCTTGTTGCAGCCATCTTAAATCCAGGAAGTAAGGAAACAAACCCTGCCCTGTCCCATTGTTTTCTAGGGAACTTTATATAATATGTGTTTATGAAGTGCCCCAGAAAGCTCATTATACGTACATAATATGGAGCAATCAATATTCCATGAATGTGAATTCGGACCTTAAGGTCAGGGTCACACTGGTGTATAAATGTTTTTTATACATCATATACTCATCTGGTACTCATCTTTCTAGAAATAATATGTAAGAATATGTGATTTTGAATTGTCCATGTAATAGTCCTTTATGATTTTTTGTAATGTCTTTCATTTCAACAAGGCCTCCAGTCATAAACAAAAGCTAGTGAGTATCATTAAATGATTTATTAAATCAACCATCTACTTAGTGACCGGTCTAAGGAAATATTTTATCATGCACCAATAACTATGGCTGTTTAGGTTATGTCATTGTTTACCCACAATGGGCTATTGTAGGCTGAAATCTAGCTGCCATTGTGTATAAGTTTACTGGCTGGGCCTTCCAGGCAGAAGCACATTCCTTTTCCTAATAATGATTTATACATTGAGAAAAATTGCAGCCAAAAATGTCAACTCAAAAGTAGGGCGAGAAGAGACAAGGCACTCATCAATCAGGGAAGTATTTCTTTGTGTGTACCCACTGAAGCAATGCTTGGATTAATGTAACTAATGTAAAATATGTTTATGTGACAAACTACTTAACTAAATAAGAGTCAGAGGTGCCATAATTTTGAAATCCAGGTGTGACATTGCAATCATTTTTTGACCATAGGTCACATAGTTATTAAGGATGGAAACAGAAACGTACATTTAAATTGGTGTGTCAGCTATTGTTTAACTCTTCTGTAAAAATGTTACATCCTACATTTGTGTGCTGATTGTTATTGCCCTGCTTTCTACTGTGATCTGACAAAGCTGCATATTGAGAAATATTTACAGGAAGCATTTCAAAGGAATTGGTTGTTAGAGCAGCAGTGGCCGAGGCCATGAATGCTGTGACCCCTATAATTACTCCAGTGTTGGGTGCACTAGAGAAGGTAATTTTAAGACCCCACCACTCAAGCATTTCGAATGGCTTCTCCTCTTGCCAGATGTGATGTCAGCAGTCATCCTCCATGTTGTGGGAAAAAGGTGGATTGTTCATTACAGAAGAGATAAATGCTTGTATAATTAAAGGCAATTAGGGACAGTCCCAAGGCAGCCACATTAGTGGGCACAAACAAGGTTTAGGGTCTTTTTCAAAGAATGAATTTGCCTCCCAAAGTGAATGTGCCACAAAATGCAACAATTCAGCTGTAGTGTAGCAAAGTCAGTTTTATATATTCAGTAAACAGCGTGTTGTCACGACAATGATGTGAATTGTTGCACAGTACTTTCTCAGGCCAATAGTAGCAGTGGTGTTTTGCAACAAATTCATTATGAATTAATCATATTGTAACAAAGTGATGTCATCTTTACATGAAGCTATTTAATGGAGGCAATGTCACTATTTCTATCTCTTTCTATATTCATTTTTATATACTGGCAAGATGGGTCACTGGTATTGTCAACTGAGAATAGTCGCCCAAATCAGTGTTTTTCAACCAGTGTGCCGACGTATGGTCAGGTGTGCCATGGGGAGCGCTGCAGTTAACAAGGAGAGAGTCGTGTCTGACTCCCTTCGTGGTCTGAGGAGAGCTCATGTGACCCGGTTGGTCACATGAGCCAATAGGAGACCGGGAGCACATGTGATCAGTTGCAACTGCAACAATTTTAAAAGTTGCGACTGTGACAATTTTTCATAATAAAGTTGCAGCTGCGACAATATTCTCATAATAAAGATGTGACTACAACAGTAGGAGTCTATTGCAACTGTCTTTAGCTGGCGAATTCACACCTATACACAACAATTCGGACATTATTGAATTGGGTCTTTCCAAATTTACAGGAAAAATCTCGCATTGTTCTCATGAGATTTGTTTCGAGATTTCGGGATTGAGTTTTCAATCCCGATTTCATAAACAATTTTCAAAGGAGATGTAGTCATGCTACTAATATAAAGTATGGCTACCTTTCCATAAAAAAAATTAATTTAAAAAAAAATTGTTTTTTTGCTTCTATTTAGGATCCCATTATTCACTATTACATTGTTTGTTTGATTAAATAATATATTTGTGTGTGTGCATGACCATACAGGGTCAGTTGCCTCTCTTTGGTTTAGTACTCTGGTCTGTTTGCACCACTTTAGTTGATTTATTTTCATGCTCACATCCTATTTTTCATTTTCATGAGATCTTGAGAAATCTCGCAAGAACAATGCGAGATTTTTCCCGGTAAACTCTGAAAGACCTAGGTAATTCAGCAAAGAGCGAACTTACCCTCCGATCCTTCACATAAGTACGCAGAGACTGTTACGCGTTCCCTGAGTCCTGCACGCGGACATCAGCGAACACTTTAAAGGGATTCCAGTCTCGCAAGGCGTCTCGAGTCGAGCCTCGCTAGCCTCACCGAGACTGGAATCCCTTTAAAGCTCTTTGCTGAATTACCCCCTCTAGAGTGGTCTTTCCAAGTTTAATAAATTTTGCCCTAATTAATGTATTCTGTTTATTGCAAACATTAAAAATTTTTGAGGAGACTCTGCTATAGTATATATGAAAGTATATATCTCATAAATCAAAATATATCATCCAGTCCCCTTTCTAGATTACAGACATTATGCCATTGATGGTCTCTAATAAGAATTTTTGAATAAGAATAAGAATATTGGGACTGAGTCTTTTAAAAGCCATAGTGGATTGTGGTTCTGATGCCTTTTTTTCACTAAAAATTGCGTAAGATAAAACTCTCTCCTTTTTTGGTCTGTAGGAACTGATGTTCCAAAATTATGCAGGGATGCACACCCAGCAAAAGTTTTATGGTGGTGCAGGATTCCTGGATGGAGAGCAACACATCACCATTAATATTGCAATAAATTGTATTGATTCATTTATATAGTGCTGATATATTATGCAGTGCTTTACAGAAATTAATCACTCCCTGCCCTGTGGAGCTTACAATCTAGCTTCCCCATTCAGTCACACACACATAGACAGACAAAGATGCATGTTTTTGGATTGTGGGAGGAAACCAGAGTGCCTGAAGGAAACCCATCCAGGTGTGGGGACAACATACAAACTCTGTGTAATTTAACCCAGAACCCAGCGCTGCAAGGCAGCAGTGCTATACACTGAGCCACCGCACTGCCCACATGAAAGGAATACACACACGCTCTCCCAGGATTCTGGTATATAACCTGTTTAAAGGACCATGGGTATAAGGTGTGCAGGAGCAACATTTCTGTCAATTGCTGCTTTCAAAAAAAATTGCTGACAAAAACAGTCCTGCAAACCTCAGTTCTTGAAAACTTTACTTGCATTTTCTATCTAAATTCACAAAGTTAAAATAGTCAAGACCATAGCTGTAGCAAGACAACTGGAAGCTCCTTTTATCAAATACAATTTTCTTAGGCCAACTTTGAATCCATTATTCATTGATTGTTCAAGAGATAAATCTTTTGTTGGCAAGATGTACCATAGCTGCAACCCATGGGAGGCGGTGTAATCCAGGAGATAAAGTATGTTTCTTTGAAAAGATAAAGGTTTTAGAATTTTAAAGATCCTGATGTACAATTTTTTTTTTTTTTTTTGATTTTCCACACTCAGTCAATCAATTCTGTAATTTTTGGTAAGTAGGTAAAAACAGACAGCATTTGATGTTGATGGGAACATTTTAGTTGTAGATGAAGCAGATTTTATTTCCATCCCAAGAGCCTCCTCTTCAGCCCTTACTATAGGGAATAGAAGAAATTAATCAATGGAAATTCTTCACCATTCTCTTCAAATATAAGCTCTGCTATAGTGCCATTATCCCATGTCCCTACAGAATATTAAGTGCTTGAATGTTCTCTGCCTTATTGTTCTGCCACTAATTTTTTCATCAATTCTTTCACAGCCTCTTAAATGTATTTATATTCTGGGATCCAGAATCATTGACAAAGAGTTAAAAGCAATCAACTTGTTATTGAGCATCACATCTCATCTTCAGAGGGCAAACTGAGAAAATAGCAAATGAAAACACTCAAGAAAAGAAGAGATCATGAAGGAATCTATCATAAGTAGCTGGGAAGGTCTGTGAGACTGTGGACTGCATCAAGGGAAAGGAAGGAAGGAAGGAAGGAAGGAAGGAAGGAAGGAAGGAAGGAAGGAAGGAAGGAAGGAAAGGAGAGAGATCACTTTAAAGCATCAGTAAAGTAAAAAAAATCCAAAAAATTTATTTGGACTGACATTGCAAATTTTGAAATACAGGATTTATAAAAATGCTATCTTTGATGTTTTGTCTGTTTGTCTTTATCTTTACTGGTTACTTGTTGCGTTGATTAAATAGACCAAACCCATTTTTTGCACTTTAGATAATACTTATTTATGAACTGCCTCAAAAAGCCCAATTTTGAATCTACATATCGCAATTTGAAAGCACAAATTCATTATATATGCATTTTAATTATTTTGATGTTACTGTCCTTTTAAAGGGTTCAAATAAGGAACCTTTCTGTCCAGGAGAGAAAGGGAGGAAAACCCCATTGAGTTGCTGTTAGATAATAGCCAGGAAATAACACTGCATGATTGCCGCTCCAGCTCTACATTCCTACAATGGGTTAAAAATGAAAAGGTTAATACAATTTGGAATTCGAAATGTTCTCATTTTAAAGCAATAATTTCCCGTGGGGAATCCTTCTCAGTTTACTATGTTTGTTGAGGTTTTTCTATTAATATGCGGCTGTGAAATTTCTTTCTAAACTAAGCATTGTTCTCCAGAGACTCTACTTAATGCCCAATGACTATTAATATACAGAAATACAACTTATGTTTACTATTCTGCATCAAAATTCTACTAGAATGATAAATGGTAATATAAATGGCTGGAGTTTCCAACTTTTCCAGCCCTTCCAACCTAACATTGACATTAGTAAAACAAATAATAAAATGGTAGTGCAATACGGACACTGCTCTCTGTGCACAGCAACTGTAATAAATAGGATAATAGCTGCACGTGTTTACATTCTATTTGGTGGGGGGTGACAGCTTATAAAGGTTGCCAGACCCTGAGTAAGGGTACTTTTTGGTAAGGTCAAATCAATCAACTCTCTGTGTGTGTGGTGTGTGGTGGTGGGGGGGAAGGAGGTGTACTGTGGGTCACTAGTACTGACTACAGGTTTCCTCCCCCGACTCAAAATCAAATCGTGTATACTTGTTTCTCAATTTAAAAAAAAAAAATTTCAAATTTATACAAATATATAATAAATATATTATTTATAAACAGTTTTATAACTGTTATAGTGAATGAATATCTAATATTGACAAGTTGTTTTCTGGATTGTACAATAAATACTTCAAATTATGATTTCAGTCAGTAATCATTTGCCAATAATCCTGTGCTCCTCCACAGGACCACCAGGTATGTATGAATGATTCCCTTTGTCCACAAGAATGAAAACAAGAGTCAAGAGCAGTGTTTTTACACATGTGGGCTAATCTTCCAATAATACATGTATAGTACCATCTGAAGATGATTTTAAAGGCCTGTTCCTTAGTTGAAGCGCATATTGAGGATTTTTGTGCATTATCCCAAATTTTTGTCCATGTTTGTTCTGGGATATCAATGTTTAAGTCTATTTGCCATTTCTGCATATAAGGTTGAAGTAAGTTTGCAGTGTCACTAGAGCAGTGGTCAGCAAAGTGTGGCTCGCCTTGTTGTAGTTCGGAGGGCACTGCTGAAGCCCTGCCCAAGCCCCACCCATGACCGCCGACGGCTATTCTGATTGGCTGTCGGTGGTCATGTGGTCGGGAGAGGGCACGCATCCCTTCTCCAGCAGCTCACAAGATAGTTGTCGCTGCTGGAGGAAGGAGTGAAATGGCTCCCTCCTCAAACAACTTTGCTGACCCCTGCATAGAGGTATTGTTGTATATAATGGATATAGTTAGGGATGATGTAGCAGGGACGAAGCAGAAGTTTTAGACGTATGTTGGAACTGCGAATGGTAAGCTTTTTTAAATTTTGTGTAGTCCCTAATCTGCAAATATTGAAAAAAATTCTTGGTTAGTAAATCCATATTCTGTTTGGAGGTTTTGGAAATGAATAATATCCCTCGTTCTATCCAGTTACCAAATCTTTTCAGATCATTGCCTGGAGGGAATTTTGTATTGAAGTAAAAAGAGTGGAATTTGGAATTTTGTGGATTGAGCTTCAGTATTTTATTACTTTCTTTCCATCGTTCTACAGTTGCTCTTGTACTGGGCAATAGGTTTTTTATTTGTGTTCTGTAGGGACCCGGTAAAGGTCGATTATATTAGCTGGTTCGCAAACTGTGCTCTCTATCTGAAACCGGGGCATTTGAGGGGAATGATGGGTTCTTACTATCATGTTTAATATTGATGACATAATATTTATATATATCAGGAACTCCCAGGCCTCCTACCCCAACCTGTGGGTCACAATCCCTTTGGGGGTCGCTGGTCTGCCCACACACAGATACACCTTGGTGTGATGACATCATTGCTGGGGTGGGTAATTTGGGAACTGCTGATCTAGATACATTTTACTACTATCACTCCTGGAAATTATTGTTGCCTTTTTGCTGTAGCCGCCCATTGAAAACAATTAATTATGGTTTCTTTACTTTTTCTATGCATTTCTGACACTGTCACCTCCAGTGTCAAAGCACATAGCAGGTTATTCATCAAAGTATGAAGCCACCGGGTGTGCCCCCAAAGAAAAACTTCTTAAAATTAAAGTTTTTCCCTACCCCCCTCCTTGTTGCTTTCGTTCCCCGCTGTTATAGGTGCCTGCACTGCGTGCTGCATGTTAGGGTGTGCCTGGGCGTACCAGGCACACCTCGTGTGCACACCTATGCCACCAGGTATAGCAATTCATGTCACTTTGCACTGACATGTGGATTTCCTTGGTGAGGAAGTGAATGTTGATGGATGGTATCCGACACATAGGGGGTTATTCACTAAGGTGTGAATTCGACTGTCAAATTCACAAACAGCAGATTCCCATAGCAAATCCGCTACAATTTCCCAATTATAAAGTCGCGACAATTTTTTAAAAAAAAATATTTCTTTATTGCGACATTCAAATTTTAACAATCATTTGCAATTGTAATTATTTCCATTTTGATTGACAGAAATAGCTACGCTACATATGAATCATGATATTTAACAGATTTCTTATTCTTGCTTTCTATCAACATTGCTTATAACATTATGTTTAGGTGTTGTCTTTATTGTAAGAGCTATATGTTTT
>WMED01015233.1:0-13722 GCA_019650415.1 Pipa parva | reverse complement strand
ACAATAAAAAAATGTAATATTTCTCTGCATTTGTTATAATATTGTCTGATATTATAATAAACTACAGGACATTTGACTGATTATTCATGCCTATGGGGTTTACTTGACATTGGAGTGCATTTATCTTTAAATAGCAGCTAATGGATTCAGACACAGATTTGTATACTCTACCCATTTATTTATGGCAGCTTGCAAAGTTTTTTTAAAAAAATCAGTGAATTAATAGCTTTTATTTTCAAGACACACAACCTTTCTTTCTGATATTCAAAGTCTTTTCCATGTTGAAGAGTGCTGACATTATAATGTATTATAAGCTGCTGAATAAAAATTATACATAAACATAAAAAAATTCAGTTTATTGAGATTATGAAAATAAATGTACCCACACAGCAAACCAGCGTTTTAAACAAAAAAATTTAAAAAAAAAAACACAAGGGAAGTATAACTAATCTATATTTATCCAGGATCTTTGTTTTGCTCACTTTATTACATACCAACATGATAACAAGGCATCCTAATTGACTGCATCTCATGGACTTTAAAAGTGTCAGAGCAATTTAGCCTTTAAAGAACCACATAAAATATTTTATCACATCTATGCCTGAGTAAGTTTAATAAACTGCATAGCCTTTGGGGACCAAGCTTCTTATAAATTAACTGCCTTCAACTCAAAACACAAGGGTCTTTATCTCTTGTCAGCTTAATTATGTGTTTAATTTTATTTTTTTACATTTTTTAAAATGACCCACACCATGAGAAGCCAAGATTGTTTAATTAAACAAATGAATCTGCTTATATCTACCATGATCAAAGAACTAATTTGTCATGCTAATATTATATACAGAAATGATAGTTCCATCGTGGTTAAATAACACAATAGTCTATATTAAGGCTTATCTGGTGATCACTAGGAATAATTTAGTACTTCTACTTTCATCACTTACTGTTAAAGTTAAAAAATATTTATTGGGCCTATCTACAATAAAGAATAGCAATAAAATAAAGCACAACAAGAATAATATTAGTTATGACTTGAAGAGAACTGTTATCTCACTTTAGTACCATGCATGATCAAACAAACTGCTTTTGTTTAAAGGTGTGTTTTGTAAATGTATTTAATACATTCTAGATGGTATATGCATGTATATTTAATTGATAAGAGCACTATATTATTCTGATGGAAAGGCTCTTTCATCCCATGAACATAACATTTGCTTGTAACTTGTAAAATCCAACAGAATTTCAGAAATAATCAATGTTCATTAATGAAGAGTAAACTGAGTAATCATGGTTTTGAAATAATTTGCCTTTGGAACACACACGTTTGCAAATATTGATGTATTAAGTATTTACCAAACCGTTTCACTCCTGTGTTTTCTTGTAACAAAGTCTAGTGGTCTAGTGACCAGCAACAGACCAGTTACTTGCTAAGTGTTAAGTTACAATGCCAAGTGAATAGCAATAACCAAGGAACAAAACCAGATATCCAGCCACAACCACAATAATTCCAAGGAATTCTAGTATCAAGTGTTATATACAACTATAGGCATTTCTGGTCCCTTATACCTGTGTAAGTCTTTCCTCGCTTTAAGAAATCCATTAGTTGACTTAATCTACTACAAAATGCATTTGTTTTGAATAGTTTATGAGAGTTTATAAGAAAAAACAGTTAAGCAATTGGTCCGTTATTTAAATGTTTCATAAGCAAATAAATGCATGACAAAATCAATTGCTTATTATTGTTAAATCATATTTTTGTGCAACATATGAACTTTCTATTTATTTTGCTGAACAATGTATCAAAATAATCCGTAAAACTATTCTTAATGACCATATAACCAGTTGAGAATAGGGAACCACATTAGAGAAGAGAGTCCATAAAACTCAAGCAAGTATTATCCTGAGAGCATGTTTATAAGCATTTTAACTAGCTTATAGTTATAATGGTTACAAATGAACTGCCTAGGCCTGCAATCAGATACTGCTGTTAGAATGAGAGTCAAAACTCAATTCAGGAGTATGAGAGAGTGATACTCAAATTGAATGCAAGCTCTGTTTAGCTAGTTCAAATTGTAAACTCCAGGGGTAGGCTTGAGATCAGTTTCTAACATGGGATCCCACATGAAAGCTATTAACAATGGAAGTGTTAAGTCTTATTTCAGGAATATTAGCTGGATCTATTTGTTAGCTCTACTTTTTTCCTCCAGGAGTCTTGGATTAGATCCTTTCTATTGTTCTTTTGCTGTGCTGCTACAAAATATGAACATCAATGCACATCAAGTCTAAATAAAATGAAAGTGAAAACAGGCAGCCACCGCAAAGTATTTAAAGAGAGGTTGCTCAAGAGGTTGCAGATTAGAAGTAATTTATTTTATTTTAATATCTCATGGACATAGTCAGTAAAGTAAAAGTAGTATGGAAGCACATAATGATTAGGCCAACCAATGTCAGCATCCATAAGATAAAAATACTGGATTGTGCTTACTGAAATGATACAGATTTGCCAAGTATTCAGTTAGTTCACGTGGCTTGTGAGAAAAGACTGTCTTAAAGGTACAGTTTAGTCACTAACATTCTATTTGGCTTTGTTGACTAAAATTTAAATGCTTTTTGAAGTATAAATTATTTATTTTTTTCAACCCTTTACCATTTAGGGCCATTTTGGTACTGAGGCTTCTCCCCTCTCTCAGCCACTTCCTCTTCCGTTCACTTTGGAATCTTAAGTTAAAGAATTGACTGACAGGCGGGATAATGCTAAATAACCAATCAGAACCTTTAAACTGCCTTTCACTTTTTAAAAAAAATTCTTAAAGGTCTAGGTAACCCAGCACCAGCAATTGTTAAAGAAAGGGCTGAAATATTGACTATTTTTATATTGATTTGGTCTCTCTCTCATGCCCAGTATCAGCACGGTAATGCTACTGACAGTATACACCATTAGCTGTAACTATTGTAACAGCCCATGGTAATTCATTAACTATTAATTTTGACTTTCCTGAGACACCGTTATGTCAGTGGTAAAAGAATGTTGCATCCACCCGACTAGGAAGAAAACACAGAAGCACTGTGTACCACTACACAAGAGGCACAATTAATTCCATTGCTCACATAAAAGACTGACTAACTATATTAGAAAGAAAATATTATGTATTTATAATGCACATTACTTTTTATTAATTGGGCTGGACTGTTGTTCCTTTAATGCTGAAGTATAGTCAGATTACATCTTTACAGTGCAGTACTATACTTTAGTGAAAAGAGGTTCTCCCTGGTAGTTGTTTCATGTGAAGCAGGATGACTTATTAAACAGCACTGGAAAATTCCCACACCAGGAAATGTATGTGTGATGTGTACTTGCCTGAGCCTCTGTATCTCCTGCATTCCAAATGTAAACAAGCTTGATTATTGAGGCCAAAAGGTCAGCACACTGCTTAACCAAAAGCAGTTAGGCAGGTTTTTCTTCTCGCATTGCCTAACTTGCAAGAGGGGTGGCGCAGGGAAGGACTAAATGTTGGCTATCAGGAAAACTAATCAGGGAAACAAACAGCAAGTTTTATTTCTTCACTAAACTTTTTTTTAACTATTTTCATTAATATAAAGGAGTTTTATATGTGTGTGGGCAGTTATATCGGCACCATACTTCTTTATTTAAAGAGAGATAAAGCGAAACATACAAGTTTAAACTTAAGTTGTACACTGATGCCAGTTATCAATACATTGGTAATAATTTATGTTTAGATGTATAATAATTTGAGAGTCAATACTTTCAGAATAATAAACTTACTTTTCTGTATATAATACAAAAGTTATGTGAATGAAAATAAACACATTGTTAACATGGACCAATTGTTTCAGGATCATTACAGGTTTATATTATTAGCTATGCATTTCTATTATCTATACATATTCTATTAGTAATCTGTCCTGAGGTTTACAAAATAACAGAAAACAATAAGTAAACAACAGAACTAAGATAAAGGGAAATGGTAAGGATTGTGTGGTGTAGGGAATCACTCAAATGCTTTAGCAGTCTTTTGGGATTAACATACCGCAAACAGTGACTTTTTGAAGTATTTGGCTTTTATTTCCACAAAATGAACTTAAACACAGCCTTTCTTGGCAAAACAAAAACAAAAAAAAAAAACAATTGACAACTAATGTTCCACCGTGAAAAGTCCTTTCTCAAAATACAGTGGGAAATGGCAACTCATACAGTTCAGAGTTATAAAACCAAAATATACCTTCCCCTCTCCAGGAATCACTCTCCTTAGGGTCTCAAGGTGTGGTCCAGCCACAATCCTATAACAGGGGCTTTTCCGCAGGTCTCTGTGTCTCTCAGAGCACAATCCACAGAACAGAGCTTCCTCATTTAGCAACACCAACCCCCATCCACAGGCTTTCCCTCCTGCCTTTTTAAAACAGGTTTACTCTTCAGCTGGAGCTAATCTCAAGAACTGGGCTGTCCTCCAGTCATATGAACAAACTGTTGGGGAAACATACCTTGACTCATACAGCACACCGCTATACCCATTACAGTGGAATAGAGTATTATGGTGTAACAGTGGGTAATCAGTGCTTTGGAAGCCAATGGGTTAATGTGTTTTATTGAGAAGAAACATGCACAGATTATTAAAGTAGGTGGTAATGCATAATTAATTATATTTTTGCCAAATTCACATTATACTCTGAGCTCTACAATCCAGATTCAGATTTGTCTGTTATCTTTAGATCAAAAAATGTACATATTACCTGTTTAAGAATTGTACTAATAAAAAAGTGTATTTTCTTTCCATTTTCAGTCTTTCTTTAAAGATGTTTAATTCATATCTAGTTCATATTACAACCACAATTCTTTTATACAAACTGAATTTGACTGCTTACAAGAAGTCAAACAGAGCCCTGATAATTAAATTGACAGCATTTTTGATGTAATTCTTTAACAGATCTTAAACTGAAAATAAGTTTAATTAAATTTTTATTCTTTGTCACTTTTACTTTTTCAGTAAGTTTGAAGCATGTTTATTGATTGTTTTATGTCATTTTGTAGTTTTCCAGGATTGCAAATTTGTTTTTAGTAAAGTGGACCAAACCTTTATTTAAGAATCTATTGGTTTGGTAGTTTACCTCCAAATATAATAGACAACGGTTGGGGAGTGTTCAGCTTTTTTATATCAATGCATTGTTAGGAGATTCTACCCAATGAAAATGCTACTAAGCAAAGGTGTTCCAGTCTTAGAATAATAAGATAAGTTAATAGTAGTTAGGGTAACTGAAATTCTAGATGGGTTTACCAGTTGCTCAATACTTTATTAATGTGCATCATCAGGTTATCCAGCTTAAATTTATGGCCATTAAGCATGTGCAGATGATGAAAAGTGGGGTTTGCCTTTGAAAAAAATTCAAACAGTAGGAGATGAAATGGGTATGTAGGTTGAATACCTTGACATCTGATGTAAAGATTGTAGATTGTTAAATAACATTATTCTTTAAAACTGAACATCATAACTATATGTGGTTGACCTATTGGGGAGGATTTGGTGAAGTTGTAGGCATGTATATATATATATATATATATATATATGTGTGTGTGTGTGTGTGTGTGTGTGTGTGTATGTGTGTGTGTGTGTGTGTGTGTGTGTTAAGATAAAGTGGTCGTGTTAGTCTGCAGATGCAAAAAATGAGTATTGCAATACTTGGTGATACCTTTTTTATTGGACGAACAGGTGTTTTAAATAGATGAGCTTTTGTGAGGTCTGTTCTCTGTTTATCAAGTATTGTTTGTGACTTGATAAAGAGAGGACGGACGGACCTCTGGATAGCTCGTCATTCTAAAATGAATGTTACACAAACAAAAAAGGTATCACCAAGTATTGCAATACTCATTTTTGATGTATATATATATATATATATATATATAATTTTATTTTGAGCTGCAACTTATTTAGGAGGTTACAGACATAAAAATGAAAATATAAATATATATAGGATTGCAGTCCAGCAGTCTCAAAAGGAGGAAAGCCTTAGGGAACAGTCCTGTAAGTCTGGAGGTGCCAGTACACCCTGGGGTGAAAAAGACCCAGGCATTGTCTCAGAACAACAGGAAACCCTATGTTATGTCCAGAGGTTGGAATACCTACATTAAGGTAGTGAGATCTGCTCCTGAATTTCTTTTGTGGTCAAGGGAGGGTAATTATGCACTGAAGTTATTGTATGTACTGAACAAGTATCTACGTAAGTGATGTGTGAAGTTCCTGTTCTGTGTGCTATGTAAATAAACTGTTCCTGTAATAAAGAACAACAGCTGACGCTCATTATTTATAATGTTAAAGGTACAGGCTCTACTTGTAATGTAAGCGGGGCCTATGATCCTGAGATGTCTGAGTGAGCTGTGGGTAATCCTGACAAGTGGATGCAAGTGAACTAAAACTGGGTTCAAAATAGTGTTACACACTTTTGTTTAAACATATGCTATTCATATTACTACCACAATTCTTTAAGGGTAACTAAATTTGATGTCTATTCTTGCAAAAAATTAATCAAAGCCTTAAACTGGCAGCATATTCGGAGTCATTCTTTAGCAGATCCTAATTGAAAATGTATTTTATTCAATCTTTTGTCACTTTTATTAAATCTTTTTTTCTTTTAAAATTGGTTTCAGACATGTCTATTTACTATTTAGAATTTGCCAAGGAAAATTCCAATATATAACTTAGGAAGAACAGGAAGTTTACTCTAAAAACCATAACAGAACTAAAAGTTGCCAGATTTTTATTTTTTGTAAAGAGATGGAAGAGGATGCTTTCATTTCAGTAATAAATTAGTTTTTTATATGTGTAAGGTTCCCTGACATCTCCTTATAGGTTGCTTGGACAGGAAATAAGTTGTGAGTTATTGATGTGAGTTATTTTATGTAGTACTTGCACCACTGAAGCATTAATCAAGGAACTCATGCTTTAAATTATATATAAATGATTATATGAAAATATTCTGGGTAGGGACAGTAGCTAACTGGAGCATTAAGTCATAGAAAACGTCTTTCATTTTGAATCTAACTTCAGCAAAGAAATGAAGTCCAATTCTTTTGGTTTTGGAATTGCTAATGTCTAACTGTCCCTGTAGATTTAGGTTTTAATCTGAATCTACAAAAGTTTTAGCCTTCTTATTACAACCAAGACAAAAGGCCAATTCTCCCACCCAGGATATTGTTCACTTCCTATATTATATATGTTTTAACATTCTTCCTAAATATTATTTACCTTTTATGGAAATATAACCCCCTGAACTCATCCTTCATGAAAAAAAAAAGATTTGATTATAAAATGTGTTTGGTCAAAAGTAGTATTTCAAATAAAAACATTCTTAACATAAAAATATCACAATCAATGTTAAAATTTTAAACATACATTATAAATGTTAAGCTGGGTAATGTTCTGAGCTATGATTAGGAGAATAAACAAGGTGGGGGAGCAGATGAAGAAGAAAGTAGAAAAGGAAAATTGTGGGTAGGGAGGTTGAAGAAGAGTTTTGGGCAGCCCAACTTTTGCCTTCAGTTCTGAACATGGATTCAATTCTTGGGGTGAGCTGAGGAGCAGATAAGGGGACATATCTCCTGCAATTTTAGTAGAGTGATTCAGTTACCTGGAAAGATAGGGATCTGCTGGACACCCACTTATCTATTACATTTTTCATGGAGAAATTAAGCTGTCAGGTTAGCCATTGTGACTAGAGTTGAATTAAAGGGGCTTACAAACATGATTCTGGCACTCTGATGAAATGCAAATTGATTGATTCATCTTGAGCAATTCTACAAACCTTCTAATTTACCCTTGTGTTTGGGTTTGAGTGTGTACAGAGTTATGAGATACAATGCTCATTGGGACAATACACCTATTACGTAAAATTGATATAAAACTACATTGCATACATAAACACTTAATTCCAACAGACTAAGGGGGTAATTCATCAAGCAGCGAAGTGAGCTATGATGCGTTTGGCTCACTTCGCTAATAGTAGTATGCGCATGCTGATGTCCTGTACGTGGACATCAGCATGCGCATTAAAGGGATTCTTGTCTCGGTGAGGCAACTCTTTTGTTCTCGCTGAGACGGGAATCCCTTTAATGCGCAAGCTGATGTCCGCGTACAGGATATCAGCATGCGCATACTACTATTAGCAAAGTGAGCCAAATGCATCGTAGCTCACTTCGCTGCTTGATGAATTACCCCCTAAATATTCACATAAAGTGCAATATCTTTCAGACATTTCAGACACCTTGTCCAATTTACATCTGCCTAAACATCTCTTAATAAGGAAGACTGACATGTTTAAAGTCATTAATTCAAGTTTTCCCATGGTCCAATCTTGGTGCCCTGAGAGGTAAAAAGCTTTTAATCTTTTACTAATCCACTTAAGCTTACTTTAATTTAAAGTCTGAATTCCCAAGTTATATCAGGAATGCAAATGCATACATTTCTGCATTTATGTTTCTAAGTCTTGACTAACTAATGAATTAGTTTAATAAAATGAAACAGTGTCGCAATTGAAAAACTATACCCGTATAAAGCAGCAATCCCAAGCTATGCAGCATTTGATCACCATTACTGATTGCCTTGACAAACATATACAAAGTTCAGAAGGCTACATCTCTGAAGCAATTAGACACAGAGACAAAATGTGAATAAAAATATATGGAGCAGCGCATATTGCTGTTACCAAGAACTTCCCCACTCATCATGCTTATTGTCATTTTTATGTAGAATCACTATTTTGCAGTCAGATGGAAAATGAAACACGATTTTACTCTAATACACATTGATTCGCACATTGTGATTATGAGAGTGGGATAAATCTTTGTGATAAAATATTTTGAAAAACAGTTTTTGAAAAGTTTTTAAAAGAGGTAAAATTGTTTGAATGTTTTTTAAAGAGAAGAAATGTTGGCAAAGTCACTTGCATGGGTTTCTTTTCAGATTTACTAAACACAAAGTGATGTGTTCAGTGACCAGTTAAGTATATCCATGTATATTACCCTTAGGCAGCAGCTGACCTCTATTTTACAAAGCATAAATATGACAGATATGGATAGTTAACACAAGCACACAATAACATTTATAACTCCCCATTCTGCATCATGCCAATGCAGCACAAACAGAAACCTAGCTATCATTTCTTTTTTAATAATCATGCACCAGTGCTATGACACATTCAAGACATACAAAAAGTTTTTGATACTGCCAAAAAAGCTCACATGTCATCACGCTCATTGTGTTTTTTGGGGGGTTTTTGCCAGTGAGAGGAGCGTTCTCATTGGCCCTGCAATGAATGTGATAACATGTAAACCCTTTTGCACCGCCAATTTGATAAGTGGGCAGAGCTTCATGCTGCCTACTGTATCAGTCTAAGTGGTGTGTAGTCTGCCTCGGTGCAGTGAAATGACAGCACAGTTCAAGCTGTGACTGCAGCATTTCAACATACTATAAGGTCATTTTTAATTACTTTTTTTTTTTGGCCCTTTAGTTCTCCATTAATTTGGGTATGTCATTTTAAGACTAAACATCTTAATTATGCTGAAAAGCTAAAAAATTATAATGGTAATTTTCATATTATATAAATTACAGAAGACTTTAAAATTGTTCTAAAATGTTATAAATGTGAAAACTATACAGAAAAATGCCCACAGAGCTGTCCATATTTAATTTTTCTCCACATCTAGAAAGGGACCTGTAAATTACTATACCTGTTTCTGTATAAAATATGATCTTACTCCTTACCATAGTAAATAATCAAGGAGCAAACTATACAATTGCTTTTAAGGTGATCTGTAAAAAAATGACATAACATTTATGCACTGAGTCACCTTTTGTAGTTCTCTCATTAATTCACCTTAAGCCTAGTTCATTCCCAACAGCCAGCAAAAGTCCTCTAACAAGGCACTCCTACACTGTATTTGCATGTAATTAATTACTATTTTCTTTCCTTCTACAAATATCTCTTATACTTGGACATTCAAATCCACAGTAAATAAATGGTTAGAAGTGTGACAACATCAGGTACCTGAAATAATTAGTTAACACTGATAGATAAACCTTCTATTGACATTTATCACCTAGATATTTCTCCAGGAACTAGAAAAATACAATATATTATTGTATTGTATTGTAATTATTTATATGGCTGACACCTTAATAAGTACAAAACCTCTACATCATAGGGGCAAAACATCTTCACTACCACCACCTATTCAACTATACCATTAGTGGACAGTTCTAACAGACTCATATAGTATTTTGTCACCTTTTACCCTCTATCGTTTGCACATTTCTCACTTCCAATTCATTATTCAGCATGGACAAACATATTCATCTATCCATCAAATATGTGAAGAGTTTGGACATTTTTGTCTTTATATAAAAAAAAAAATCTCAAAAAGATATATCCAGTTATATTATTTAGGGATTAGTTTGTCATTAAATTAATAAAAGTTCTGTATGGTGCATTATTCATAATGTCTTTGCCTCTGAAAAACAGTTTAGCAACAAATTATTTTTTACAAATTCAACATCATAAAAAGCAAACCAAGAAACTTGCAGTAACCCAGTTAAAAGCTCTCAACAGGTATAAATGAGCCTCTGGATTACAGTTGATAGTGTTATGGAGTACTTCATTACAATAATGTAGATAATTTTCCTGTATTTCTGCTAGTAGTGTTTGTCTACAATCTATGTTGTACATTTTTTACTTTTTTTCAAAACTTATGGGTTACTTGAAAGGAAAAAGAAGTACTTATAAGTAACTTGAAAGTAAAAAAAAAAAACAGAATAACAGTGAACTGAACCATAAATTTATAGGTATAAAATGTAATTTGAATCCGTCCTGAGGCCTAATCAAAAACGCATTTGTCTGAATCTCTTATACTGATCCATTTCTACCATTGTAACATGCAGTGTTTGTAAGGGTTACTGACTTAATTGAGAACCTTTAGATAAAGGATACATGAATTCTTGCTTGATACTCTGTTATCTAAAATCCCAGTCATAAGGTATAATAAGATTGCAGGTTTTATCAAGATGCATGTCCTAAGGGTTATTTAAACTTTGAATAATAAATGTTGTCACTTTTCTGAAGGAATCTACAAAAATATTGACATTAATTGTATGAAAAACACAATCATTTGTTCCTCTTAATAGAATTACTTTTATTATCTGATAAACACCCCAACAAACATGAACAGAAAACATTGTATTACCTCACATATACTTAGAATAAATAGAAAATCTGCTAGAACTTATTGGACATGATCTAATGAACGTAAGTACCAAATGTCCATTCACATCATTATCCTGTAATCAGGCCTGTTTATTATGAGTTGTTGCAATATTTCTTTTCTATGACGTCCCCTAAAGAAAAAAAACAGCTGGTGTGAATGTATAAACTGCATCCATTAATCTGGCAGTGGAAATATATATGATAGTCAGGGTTGAATCTGCATTTTAGAATGCCACATTAAGACATCAACAGTGCCAACAAATGTGAGTCTGATTTATATATAGCCAGATGTCTATTGGAACTTATTCCTTGCTGGAATATTTTTAATTGCTGGGCTGAAGTTTAAAACATTTAAAATTAAAATTATGCCCAGACATCTCTTTAGAATGTTTGCTTCAAAGAAATTGCACATTTTGCACATCTTCATCGCCAAACCTTTTTACTTCCTCACACCTCACTAAACAAATTAGTATTGGGGGACTATGGACACTTTCTTATGACATATACATATGCCTGGACAGAATGGGTAGCAAAAGAGGACAAAAAAACAACATACAAATACCTTCTAACAATGCCTAGCATTATTCTTACATTTTGTTTACTATCTCATTAGAATCATGTTCCTAATTGAACACAACAGATCATGGGGATTATTCACTGAAGTGTGAATTTGATTGTCGAATTATCAAACAACGGATTCTATCCATAGTATTTTCCCCAGTCTATTGCGACTGTCTTTAGCTGGCAAATTCACACCTTTACACAAGAATTCGGACTTTAGTGAGTAACCTCCATGTGTTAACAAGGGGAGAACTAGGAATTCAACAAACATTTGTTGCTGAATATTTTGAATAACATAATGTATTCAACTGAAAAAGACAAATCTATTAACTTCAACCTTTCTAAACTAATCCCAGGGTTTTTAATATCAACAGCACTCCATTTCCATATTTAAGATGTGATCTATTAAAAGACTTATGCTTGAGTCTCTTAAATCAACACTTCTTTATATGCATGCTCTTTGCCGACTGTTGTTCGACAATAATTATTATTATTCCTATCAATATTATTATTATTATTAGATTTCCATTTAAAATAAAAGTTCTTCAAGCTTTAAATTGTTCTTTCACCTTTCTTTGGAGCAAAAAGGGTAAACCTAGGGTTATTTATTGTTATTACAAATATTGTTATTTATAAGGTTGAACTTTATGGACCAAAGTCTTTTATATATCTCATTAACAATGCACCTATAAAAATGAGCACAATTCATGTCTATAGTGCTATTTACAAATAATACCACTCCACTGCACTTCAGCTCCATTCAGTGAAGGACATTCTTTTATAAAAAGTTGTGTTTGGCAAATAGAATATTGGAGTAAATCAGAGCATTTCAGATGAAATCACCATGTTTTGATACATTGATATTCTATTACTGTTATCAAGCTTTTGCAGTTTAATAAAGAATTGGAATTTTTCTGGATCTTCCCAGTATATTGTTGCATGTTTCACTCTGATTACAGCAGATAACCTCCCAATAATATAGAGATAGATAGTTTCTGTAAGTTAGTAAGTCTTAAAAGACATTTGTATGTAATATTTTCTACTAGGCCAAAATGCTAACTGTTTATTAAGTTCATGTGTTGCTACACCACTTATTACAAACATGTGTATAAAATGAATACTGCTTTGCAGGGATGTGCCACATATGCCACAAGACATTTTTTTTTAATGTATAATCTGCTAGAACTTCCTCATTTAACTATAAGTTACATTATTGTGAAGCATATCTGAGAGAGGATCTTGTATAACCTGTACAGTTCCCTGACTTCAACCTTAACCCCATCAAACAGTTTTGGCCAACTTCAGTGACTGATCTCACAAATGTTCTTTTTGGCTGAAAGAGAACAAATTTTCTAGATTAAATGGAGTGTCTTGAAGAAAGCATTTCCCCCAAATTGTTCCATGGGAATTCATAGAAATATCCTTTTGTTATCTCAAATAATACTGCTGGAATGCTGGAGTTAATTGTCAAAAAAAGAAAAGTGTGAGTATATATAGTGTGAGGGTGTGGTGTATGAAGGTAGACATTTTGCCCTAATAATGAGAACTTGAGAAAGGGAGAACAGAACTCTTGAAAGCTCATCTATCTAAACTGACTGTTATTCCAATAAAAAGCTATCACCAAGTATTGCAATACTTTCTTTTTTTTTTTTTTTTTGCATATGTGGACTAACGGGATCACTCTATCCTACCACACACACACATATATATATATATATATATATATATATATTAGATTAGATTAGATTAAATTAGATGAGTTTATTGTCACTGAGTAGTACATGTATACATACCAGCAAAATTAAAGTGCGTCCATATATAAATATACACTATCATACACGAGTACAATAAATTTGTATATAAAAGAAGAATAAATAAATATTAGAGGAAAAGAAA
>WMED01015232.1:0-13722 GCA_019650415.1 Pipa parva | reverse complement strand
AACTAGTAAGGGGGTTCTTTAACCCACCAATTGACATAATCTCATTCACAGTAATTCCTGCTGGATATTTGGAGAAGGCTTATTGACTTTACCATTGACTACGTTCTATATCACTATTGTGTGAGGCGCTGTTACTGCTTAGACATCCTATTGTCTTTGGTTTGTCCCAAATAACTATAACAGACAATATATTGATTTTAAAAAGTTGTATATGGTAGAGGAAAACTAGGATACCACCATCCATAATAGATAATTAAAGAGATCAAAACTTCCCCTAAAGAGCTTAACTGAACAGAGACATTGATATGACAATAGCAGACAAAACTTCTCAGCATCTAACCAATGAAGTGGAATACAAAAATGACAAAATCTAAGTGGTACTGCACCCACTTTGTTTAAACACATTGAATGGCAAGCAAAGCAATTCAATGTGTTTTTGTGGCAGTGCAGAGAGCACTGAAAAATGTCCATGTACCAACTCACAGCAGCCGGATCCACTCACAAACACAAGGAAAAAGATGACTTTATCTGCTGTAACCACTCTCATTCATATTGCAACCTTGTTAAAGGTTATAGAAATGACACAGGACCATTGGCCAATGCTATGAAGGTGAACTACTACGGTCAAAATGGTTGGAAGTTATAGACACCTATACCTTTTCAGTATTTACTGTCTTACTCTAGGTGACACTGCTGAAATATTGCCCTGTCTATACAATTACCTTGCTTAGATTACATAACCCTTACTACACAGTAACATACCTAACAAGTAACATACACCCAATGTGCAACACATGATTTTGGAAATTATCTGAGGATGACATTTGGAAAATTTAAAACAATTGTTTGGTTACAGTACCGTAGCCTGTGGCAGGCTAATTTTTATCATCATCTGCATGGAGTTTGTATGTTCTCCCCACACTTGTGTGGGTTTCCTCCGGGCACTCCGGTTTCCTCCCACAATCCAAAAACAGTCATCTGTGTGTGCGACAAAATAGGGAAACTAGATTGTAAGCTCCATGGGGCAGGGACTGAAGTGAATGATGAATCTCTGTAAAGCACTGCGTAAAATAGTAGCGCTATATAAGAACGGATAAATAATAATAATAATAAACCCCACCCTGGCTGTGCAGGCTTACCTCCACATGCCCAGCAGTTTTGTTCTCCTATCAGAGCCTCACACAGTTGTAGCAATGACCTGCACCTGAAGTTCAGAAGGTGGTGGGACTGTTCGGAAGGAGGCAGGGATTTCTATCTCATTTAGGCTGCCAGTCAGTCAGCATCCCTTTAAGTTAATCAACTTATATTCATTGTTCTCTTATTAAAATAAACATGGATGTATCTCCTATTTTTAGCAGAGCTTTTCATATTAGGTAGCACTGTGGAAATGTCAGTGGAAAATAAGGCATCAGAACTAAATGTAAGTGTTAGAAGTCAAATAGTTTTTCTTAAGCAAAGTAGTGCTCTGTCAGCATCAAATCATGGATAGATCTAAAAATGAAAACACATCAGAAGGCTAATTAGTAATAGTTCCGTGTAGTGAGAAAGATAACAGAATCTTTTTCACAGTTCCAGAATGCGCAGTATAAAGAACAAAAAACTGAAATCTGCAAAATGTAAACCAAGGCTTACTGGCAGAGCAGTAATCTCTAAACAACTTCTCTGCAAGGCAAATAAGGCCAGGAATGTGACAAGGGGCTACACCATTATTTAATTCTAAGGAGGATCATCAAAAGTCCCTTTTTACAGATCAATTCAAGCTTGGGAATTTGACAATAACAAAGGTTAATGAAAGAAGAAAAACAAGGATAGAGAGATTGAGATATAGGGGGTTATTCACTAAAGTCCGAATTGTTGCATATAGGTGCGAGTTCACCAGATAAAGACAGTCACAATAGGCTGCTACTGTCGCAATTGCGTCTTTATGGGAATCCGCTGTTTGTGAATTCGACAGTCGAATTCGCACCTTAGTGAATAACCCCCCATAGAGTATTAAAAACAGCAGAAAAAATAGTGATGGGAATAGTCAACTCTGGGGGTGTTTGACCTACTCCAGAGGCTACTCCATCACTACTACTCCATCACTACTACTCCATCACTCCTCCATACCTTATATTCTGGTTTGGATATTTGTGAAGAGTTATTCATACTGCAGCAGAACAAAGAAAAACACAGCGTTTTGCAAGAACTACCTGAAAAACATGATTGATTACTTCTCCCAGAGTAACATTATCTCAACCACACTGAACATCATGAGGACATTCAGAGACTGAGAAAGCATTTAGTAGCATTTTGTATTCTTAAAAAAACTCGAGCTATGTTGGGATAACCTGGATCATCAAAGTCTTCACAAACTTGTACAGTCTGTGCCAAAGCAAGTGAAAACTGTCATAAAAATGGACCTCTGTATTGATATGGCAGCTGTAATATAATGAGAAAATAAACCCCATCAGGCTATAAATGTGATAAAGGAAAAACTGTTTCCATAGACTTATATGATTGTACTCAATCATGATGCCAGCCATATTGCTTGCAATATGCCAGTTATTTTTTCTTGTCATTCACCTGCCAATATCCAGATCTATATTGTTTACAGTGCTATAAAATATTCAGTAAGTATTCAATAATCAGAAATGGACTGCACCACATTCACAATACAGGTGTGTTAGCGCTCAGTCACAATGGTGACACTCGGTATTAAAACTGCCTCCTCTGAGGCAAGTCAGGTCTATGAAAATGTTATAAAAAATTATAACAGAAAAAAAAAAATATTTAAGAAGCATAATTAAAATTAAATTAATAGTATTAGCTTTAATGGAAAAAGGGGACACATTGAATAATAATCAAACATGCTTGTAAATCTTGCACTGAGGTTGTTACACTGGTAACATAATTCATAATAATTTTTAATTAGCAACTTTTTGATCAAAATAGAAAATAATGTAAAACAGATGCACTAACTGTTCCCAGACTCTTGGACTTTGCTGCATATCAATAAATAACCATTAAAATAAAGCTGTATAGCAATTAGGTCTCTCATTCCAAAGGTACGTCAACTGCCATGATAATCATAATAAAAATTTTGTCTATTTTATATAACTTTTTTTCTCCCAACATCATGGGTTACCCACATTATGACGGCCATGCAATCCCAACAACTCAAAATAGAAACTTATTGTTCCATCCTAAAACAAAATATTCCTACAAAGTTAATAAACCCAGCTCTTATTTTATATATTATTGGAGGTAGAAGCAGTGGCAGATTTACATCTCAAGCTTATAGAAATAAAACGCTTGGTGCCTTAGGCCACACCCACTAACTGACCCCACCCTTAATGTAAATAATCGCAAACTAAATTATACAGTGAACTTAAGTGCTTTATCCATGTAACTCATAATTCATGTGAAATCACAAATGCCAGGCTCAACATTTAAATATTAAATTTTAATTTTACATTGAAATGTATCCCCCTGATCTCTGCTGCCTATACCCCTGGCTAGCACAGGAAGTTGCCCTTCTATCTGAGCTGCCTATAGGCAAATTTGCCACTGGGTAAAAGCATGACATATTGTTGGTGCATTATAATACTGAAATCTTTTTTTTATTTGTCTTAGATTATAAAGTATCCTGCTTCTGCTAGCACAATATGGACACTGCTTGCGAAGGGATGTTAGGGGGAGTTTGAGTGGATAGAAATGTTTTCTACCAAATAGTCTGAAATCATCCAGTTTAAGCTGCAGCTGGTTATCAAGATTCCACAGGAAGAAGAAGTCAACAGAAATGATTTGTTTACCATAACAGTTTACATCTCGTAGCCACTAGACACATCTTTCTTTTTTTTCTTGACATCACTTTTTTTTTTTGCAATTTTATTTATTTATTTGTTATTGCTTCCAAGTATAAATCCAAAGATGTTTATATGATAAGGTCAGAAGCAACAAGGATGTATGAGTTTCTGCTGATCAGCACTTATCCCAGGAGCATTTTATTCACAGACCAACAAGAACAAAGCAATAAGGGGGGAAAAAAAGGCATAACTATATGATTGGTCAATAAGGCTCAATAAAAGAATTATGAATCCATTGAAAACAAACTCTACAAAACACTATGTGAATTGACTCCTGCTTGGGACCAGCTGACAGCCGGTACCTTTGTGTGTACATTTCCTTGAAACCTTTCAATGCTAGAGATGTGTCTAAGGTTATTAGAAGACACTGACTCACAGGTGAATGAAAAGATCTTTTTTTTTTTTTTGGCTAAATCAAAGTGTTGGTTGGCAGTGATTTTAGTTTAATGAATGCACTTTGCCAGTAGCAGAACTAATATATGGATGCCGTGACAAGCACCCTGGAGAGATTCCCAGTTTATACCTGTATGGGCTTAAAGAGGAAAAATAGAAAATGCTGTGTGTACTGTAAAAAAATACAGCAACTATAAAATACTTCTTCAATACACTAAGCAGCTCTAATTCCAAATGCATGGGCTATCACAGTCATTGTGTCCCATTTACATTTATTTATAAGCAATGCACTCTGGCTTCTTGGCTTAGGTGATTCTAAATACCTCTTCTTTAGAAATGGCTCCAGATCTCACTAAAAGATAATGATGATGGAACTTTGCCAACATATGCAGACAAGATTTACAAATCACCAACCTGCCTCTCTCCTCCCTGCCAGCCTGCCAGGATGGGCTGTGCTTAGGTGTTCAAATTTTTCAGCAGACTTTACATCACAATGAAATATTTCTGGGGAGGGGCACACACAGCTGTCTCCTGAAGTGAATGTAAGAGGGTGGCAATTAGCTACACATTATTAATCAGGGACAATAAGCAGCAGTTAACCCACCCTATGTAATATCTGCCTGCAATCAGTCAGACAAGTAATTAACTTAATGAACCCCTCCCTAATTTGCAATCCCAGAAAAGTTTATTGTAGGAATGAGTCGACAATATTATGAATTATTTCACTTTCGCTTTACAGACATTTTGTGCAAACTTCGCCCTGACTTACAGGTACAATGTAGTATTATGGACTTACATTTAAAGCACCAAACTTGTGTTCAAAATGCCAAGAGGCTGTCTTCATCATTGAGATGAAATGTTTCACTCTTTATTATGAAAATGAATGCAGGAACTGTAGTAAATAAATCATTTTAGGCAAATAATTACATTTCTACATGAAGCTGCTTGTGGCATAGTTACATAGTTAGTTAGGTTAAATATAGATACAGGCCCATAGGAAAAAAAAAACATTCTGACCCATAGCGGCATCAGACTGGATCAACATGCTACTAGATATTCCTGTTGATTGAAATCACCCTTGATGATGGTCTATGAAATAACTATACAAATCTTTATTGAAAAACTCCGGTGATTTTGCTAGAACCAGTTTTGGTGGAAATCTATTCCACAATTTCACAGTCATTACAGTAAAAAAAAACATTTCATAGATGGAGTTCAAAACTTTTTACTTTCAGCCTCAGAGGGAGACCATTTGTATTTTGTTTTGTCCTGAAAGTAAACAGCTTATTGCAATTTTTTTTACAAGCACCAGTTATATATTTTTTGTACATATGCATGTTCCTATTGCATGACATCTAATGAAATAACAAGATCAACATCAGACTGGTCCACCAGGATACAGGGAATCTTCTGGTGGGTCCTGGCCTCATCGGGTCGAAAGTTTCAAACAGCACAATTATAGCATATTCCTAATGGTAGTATAAAGTGGGTAGGAGACTGACATAAAAGAATCAGAATAGATGAATCTCATAGGGACTGGACAAGTAAAAAAAAAACCCTTTTGATTAGTGCACCCCTGATCTCTTCTTTCCTGGTGGGTCCAAGCACTCTGGTCCAACACTACATAAGACCCTTCCAATGTAATAACACATTTCAAATATCTTCACTCTAAAGGACAGATGAAAAATAATAACC
Organism: Pipa parva; assembly: GCA_019650415.1. Classification (NCBI taxonomy): domain Eukaryota; kingdom Metazoa; phylum Chordata; class Amphibia; order Anura; family Pipidae; genus Pipa; species Pipa parva. The sequence goes on along the minus strand of WMED01015232.1, from coordinate 7,786 downwards.
TAGAAATGTTTAAATATTTGGGTTTGCAGAAGATTTATAAAGGATTAATTTCAATGTTTAATTTTCCATGAAAGAAACCTTAGTTTTCAGTGCAGGACCACGGTAACCTTGGCCCTAATTCTCATAGAACAATCCAAACAGGAGGAGAGACACTGGAGAGAAAAGCCAACCTTTTCCCAATATACTTTAAATCATACCTAGTAAATCTGAATGAAGTGAGTGGGGAAACAGAGAAAATATATAAACTAGTATAAAAATGTATTAATTATACACACACACGCATATATATATATATATATATATACTGTATATAGTATATACCTTATATACTTTAAATATAAAAATGAACTAATGATACAAAATAAGAATGTTTACTAAAATGCCCACAAAAGAAAAAGAAGTCAGTTGCTTAATCAATACAATTCTTGATCTAAACCAGTGGAATTTGATTGAAGTTTTTCAATCCAGTATCCAGTCTTTTGGATAATATTGACCATATATGCCACTCTTGTCTCTGTAATATATGAATTATGTTTTTTCTGCCCCACATATTTAATATCCCATGTAGCACATGTTAAAGGGGCTCTCCAGCATTCAAAGCAACTCAATGTTTCAGTTGCGTCTACATTAAAAAAAAAAATTACCTTAATTATTTCCCTTCATTCCTCAAATAAACCAACAGTCAATTGCTGGTTGGTACCAACAATGTGAACAAATGAGTTCTCCTTACCTTGGCACCTCCCACTTTGAATACATTTAGTTAAGTTGCAGAAGTGGAATTAGAAAGTAATGTCTGGATGGGCCCAGAGACAAAAAAAAAAGTGGTAAGATACAAGAAAACCATAAGGAGTGAAGAGGCTAATGACAAGACAAGAAGAAAATTGTTTGATCAGTAGATTCCTGATTTTGTTTATTGATGGGCCCCAGCTCTCCAGTCCGACTCTGCTGCTCTGAATTACCAGTACAGTGTTCTGTATCCACACTGCAGCACTAGAGTAATATCACCAAATCTATAACAGGGCTTCAACTCATTTCCTGAACTTATATTGCTCAGGTAAATGATGCAATAAAACCCATTTATTATGAAAGAGAAGCTTGTTGGCAGAAGTCAGTAATGAGAAGCATCACACAGAGAATCAGGACAGGTTTGTTAATACTTTTATTATATGCAAATAATTGGTCAATAATTTAAAGAAACATCATTTGCATTTGTTTGCACTGCTGGAAGGGTCAATCAATAGTGTTAGTTTAAATGCTAGTATTTGTTTGTTTTTTTTTATCGCTTTTGTTCATTTATATAGATAAAGTGCACATAGTACCATTTGTATTAACTTTCAGGAAGATATTTACAGAGAACAAAACATCATTTTAAGGTTAATGTTACTCCTTTTTTTAAAATTCCACATTCATTGATGCTGATCTGAAAGTCATTGATGTCTGGGTTGGGGAAGCCTGCACCTTGTAAATATTCCTCACTGTATGCAGTGTTTGATTTGAGTGCTGGGTTATACATTGTGTAACAGTTACTGATAAGTACTGGTTTTATGTGTCATTAAAGTTCAGCACTTGTTAGACATGGTGTTAAAGTTACCAGTAAATATTGGTTATATGCAGTATTAAAGTTAAGTACTGGTTATACGTGGTGTTAAAGTTACTGGAAATTACTAGTTATATGTGGTATTAAAGTTAGGCTGGGGTCACACTAGCTGATTTTCTTTAATTTGGCTCATTATTATCTATCTTGCAAAACACAATCGCTTGTGTGAATTATCCCACAGGAAACCATGGACACTATTTTTCTATCCCCGCTACAAAATCAGTTAGTCTGAAGAGTGTATAAAGTTACCAGTAAGTACTGATGTGGTATTAAAATTAACTGATTATCCATGGTGTCCTCCTCCCTCCTTCAGTCCTGCCCTCCTCAACATCCGCCCTCCTCTATATCTGCCCTCCTCTACCTCTGTCCTTATTCTATTCTGGCCTTAATCTCTGCCCTCCTCCTCAGCTCTAAAACACTATTTCTTGCATTATTTCTTCCTTGCTGTCTTTATCCACCTCCATCCTTGTAAAGGTCCCACTGTCACTCCCCTACAATTGTACCCCTCCTTACAGATTTGTAAAAAATGATATGGGCACTAGACAACCTGTGTGTTTCTGGTGCCCTTCCCTCAGTCCTGCCTTCTCATTGAAGCTGTTCCTTATGCCCATCTTCTGAGTACCTAGGCAAGGCAGCACTGAGGATATGAGATCATCATGCCACCTCTGCCTGTATAAAGCAAGCAATAAGAGCTAGTAGGTGCAGTTAATACTCACAGTACAGACCTCCTGTATCTCTCATGTTACGTGCACCAATTTAAATGTCCTAAGCCTCACATGTGTTCTTATTTGCACTTGATTCTCCTCCACTATATGCAAGATTGCCAGCACCCTAGGTGGTTGCCTATTTTGACTACCCCTTGGCCCAGCTCTGAAGATAACTGCCATAATTAAAACACTAATCATTGCATGCACAGTAAATCCAAATGAGTTTCAGATTTAAAAACATCTTTTTAAAAGAAACAGTTCTGTTTACTAGCATCTTATTTGATTTCACATTGTGTCTTGAAATATATAGAATTGATTTGAGTTATAAACATGAATAACACAACATAAATATGAATTGATATGTGTTAATTCTTAGGGGAAAATGTTCTTTTAATTAATTTGTTATATGTAGCACCACCTACTGACATTGGTTGATAAATGTAGATCATTCCCTGAGCTACTAAGTTATACTGTATGCTATACATATACCCAGATTACATAGACAGATTCCTGGAACAAAGTAAAATAGTCACTTGCCCAAAGTGATTGAAATAAGCATCTGGCTTCCATTGCTTTGTGTGTTATTTGTAACTACATTTACACACATCTCTGTATATCAGACTGCTATCAATGGGGTTGAAACATTGTGGGGGTTATTCACTAAGGATTTGAATTCGACTGTCGAATTCTCAAACAGCACATTCCCATAGCAAATCTGCGACAATTTCTTCTAAGTAAAGTCACGACAATTTTTTTAAAATGAAAATTTCCCCATAATAAAATCGCGACTGCGACAAAATTCTCATTATAAAGACACGACTGTGACAGTAGCAGCCTGTTGCGACTGTCTTTATCTGACGAATTCGCACCTATACGCAAAAATTTGGACTTTAGTGAATAATCCCCATGTATGTTTTGTTAGATTGCAGCCTGCATTTCCCAGAAAATGGATGTCAGCTTCCGAAAGCCACAATAAGACAATATTTGTTATACTAAAGGCAGGATGAAATGGATGGCAAGTTGTCAGCCTGACATGGTCATAGCAGAATTGGACCATCAGCACGCAACAAAGGAACAAATTTGTCGGATTCCCTGAAGGCCTGAATACTTTGTATTCTTAGGAACTAGCTGAGAATAAAGGACCATTACGTAATGCTATGTTTTCTACTGTTTCTAAATGGGAGTTGATGTAATCAAGGCCCATGGGAAACAGGGTTTACCCCTGTCCCAGAGGTGGAAAACTTGTTTGTGGTTTTCTTTTCCTTCCACTTCCAGTGTTTCCTCTTAGAATTTAAAGCAAAACAACCACAAATATTTATCACAAAAGAGACATTCTTGATCTTTTATATTATATATTTTTCATATGTGTTTATTATTTACTTGCCTTTAGTGGAATTTTCCAGCCTCTCACGTTAATCAGAGTCACAGTCACAGATCAATATTCTTTTATTTCAAAGAACAAGCTGGCAGATTTATAACATTCTTTAAAATGTAATAAACTTTTGCGCTGTTGCCATGGCCCGTCCAGTGTCCCCATTATTTGTAAAACACGTATTCTATTCCGTGGTTTATCAGTTTCACTTTGCAGTAACCCACTCAGCTGGTCATATTCCTCTCATTGCAATGGACTGACATGGTGTCTAGCAATGGCACCCAGTGACAGGCAGGCTGACAGTTAGCAGTTGCTGCAGGCTTCAGCAGTTTTCCACAGGGGACAGTTGTCCTCCATTGCCCCCCCTGCTGCCCATGAAGGTAGAGTTCTTTTAAGTTAATAGGCTGGGGAGAATATCTTTGGTTAATCTACTGGGTTTAAACTGTTGAGGTTACTTTTTTTGATGGCATCAGTGTTCTGCCAGTATAATCCACTAAAGGTTACTGAAAAAAAACTCATAAATTAGCATTGAACCTGGTGGAGATTACAATAATAAAAAGAAAAATGTGGGCAGCTATAATTTTGCATGTAAATCTATTATTATAAGCCATCATTTTGCTTATCTCAGCAGAGGTTTAATTCAAAAACACCAATATATATAGTTACAACCTATTATAACAACAAAATGGAGTTGTTATACAAACATCTTCTTCTTATAATTATATATATTTAAATGATAAAGCACTGCACAGCGTAACGAGGGAGTATAATCCCCATCAACATAAAATAATCAGAGAAGCAAAGAGCCCTGCTTCTAGTTTACTGCATAGTTAGGGGGAAACAAATAAGCCTTTTTATCATTAGGGTTTATTTTCTATTTTAGACTTGCTGTTTTGCTGTGTAAAACATGCACGTACTGTATATTACAGCTAGCCCAGAAGCCTTCTTGTTCAGCTGCTATTGATTGGCAGAGAACATTCACAAGTCTCTTTTTTCCTGATTGTTGCTTTTCACTGTAGATCAGCCAGCAGCTTCCATACATCTGATCTCAAACATCAAACAGATCTGCACCTCAAGGATGTGGCATGGCCTGGATTTCCCATTACAGGAACCTGTGTAAGTTTGAAACTGTGATACTAATCTGGATAGATCATGTTTTGGGCATTCAGGCTCCAGACATGTCTTGCAGAACTGCACGATGCACATCAGATCAGTCTGTATTATGCGTATCTCTCTGAAGGTTTTCTTTGAAAAAGGGTATACATTGCTATGTTATGATCTTAGACCAAAGCAGTAAAGCTGTACTAAATGACACAGGGCCTTATTGACTAAAGGGTGAATAGTCGCTTTATAGCTCTGATTTGGCATCTTTTTGTTTATTGAACAAACTCTGTTATGTGGTGAATATGTCACCAATTTGGGCGACTGTGATACAATAGCTGCGATCTTATGGGGCACTTTGCATGTGTGTGCACAGGTACTTCTACTACTGGCCAAGCGGTGGAGTCTGTTGCAGTTGTGAATTTGACAAGGTGCAGTGCTCCAAATCCACCTGTTTGACTTTACCACATTAGAGTGTTGAATTGTAGGGGGGGTTGATGGCAGGGCTCCGGTGTGACATAAGGCACCTATTAATTTAAAAGTGACAATTGGGACTGCGACTACATTAGTCTGCTACTTAACATGAACTAGGGAAAAGGTGACATAGAAATAGATGTATTATTCACTTATATACAGTTAGTGGGACATGGTGAGGATAATGTCACTGCACTTCACTGGGGGAATTCACATCACTCTGCATGATATCGCATACTACTTCTATTCGAATGACTTTACCACACTATGCATGCTACTGTGTCCGTAGCAGTCTGCCTGTTCAACAAATCTATCCAAAGCTTCATCAATAAGAAGTGAATTTGTGCCTATTTTGGAAATGCAACCCAAACTGTATAAAAGTGAATGTGACAGATGGATTCAGACTTTCGTCAATAAGGCCCACAGAGATTCAACTTACTGTATGAAATTATGTATCAACTTCCATCCAGTTAATAACCAGAGTTGACCCTGCATCACATTTAAGCATTTGGAAAAGTCAAGTTGACCATTACTTTAATTATCATAGTAATATGCAAATGCAATCACATTTAATGGATGCATATTAATGTATTATTGGTTTAGATAGGGCCATTGTTAATCCAGCAATCTGTTTCTTGTATTCAGAGCATTGATTTAATGCAAAAAGATGTCATCTGGTAGAGAACATCTCCTGTTTACCTGCCTCTCCATTCCTATAACAAGATACCTGCCAAAGACACGTGTTTTCTTGAACCTTGCAAGGAACACATAAAATAAAACACAAAATAGATGATCACAAGAAAGCAGTCTTTACATTTACTTCATTGGAAAAATGACAGTAACCTGTTTTTCTGCACCTTAATATTGTTATCACTTTACTCCCCCTCACAAAGTCAGCTGTTTTGTGAACTATACAAATCAATTCACAGTGGGAGTTTAATACATTGCATAAATATGTGTTAGGTGGTTACCAATAATCAGGCTGATTGTCAAAAAGTTGAAAAGCTAATTCATACATAGTAATGTCACAAACACAAAAGTGGTCTGTAACAAACTTATTCCAAATACAGTATTGTTACTATATGTTAAATAAAAATGATTAACCTAATAATCTATACTCTATCATAATTTAGGCTTGAACCAAGTCAAATCTTTGTGCAATAACTGCCATTATTACCTAGGAATAATAGGTTACTGTTAATGACTTGCTAACAGAACCACTCAGTTGATATTATAATAATATTGTTCTTATTCCTTCCTGCTCTGGTGATATCACATATTCTTCTGAAGGAATGTTTGTCAGCCATGTAACAGCACAGATGCTGATTCCTCAGTGGTGTAGGGAAGGGCTTGCCAAACTTCTTTGATGAGGGAGCCACTTTGCTTCCTCCTCCTTGCGTCCCCCAGGTTGAGAACCACTGATCTAGAGGGTCTACACTCATATACCAAAGAGTTAAGCATCCCAACTCTACTTGACAGGGACTTACTCCTATTCTTTACTGTCCCTTTAAGTACAAGGATCTTACTGAAATTAAACTAAGCTCTCTAAGGTCAAATTAATCCCATCAGGCCTAGGAGCTTTGTTCACATTAATTCTGTCTGAATGCTTTGGACATTACTTTGGTTTAATCACTCAAAGACATTTTGAAATAAACCTTCTAAAATATTAAGAATGTATGTCCTATGTATGAGTCTACTTATATAACAAGTAAAGATGCAAGAACGAAATGTACAAGAGAAGGAAGAAAAGCCTATTAAATTGTATTGGGATAATTCTGGCATCTAGTCCATTTCTACAGAACAAATCTATTTACATGTTTGAGCAGACATGCTAAATACAAGGGAATATTTATTAATACAAATGCATTCACTGTCCTGTTTTCAAATCATGGAATACAGTCTACAGAGAGTAGACGTCTATCTATTATATATATATATATATATATATACACTCACCGGCCACTTTATTAGGTACACCATGCTAGTAACGGGTTGGACCCCCTTTTGCCTGCAGAACTGCCTCAATTCTTCGTGGCATAGATTCAACAAGGTGCTGGAAGCATTCCTCAGAGATTTTGGTCCATATTGACATGATGGCATCACACAGTTGCCGCAGATTTGTCTGCTGCACATCCATGATGCGAATCTCCCGTTCCACCACATCCCAAAGATGCTCTATTGGATTGAGATCTGGTGACTGTGGAGGCCATTTGAGTACAGTGAACTCATTGTCATGTTCAAGAAACCAGTCTGATACCTAGTTTCAATGTCAAGAATTATATAGCGCCCAGTACTTAGTAAATGAGTGAATAAAAAATAGGTATAAGAATACAGGTTAATAATCAATCAATTAATAAGTCCAAAATCCAACCAGTTCCTCAGACTGTAGAACCTTCCTGCACACAATCCACGGGGGTCATCTGCCTGGATACCTCAGAATAGCAAAGATTTTAGGAAATTCCTTATACACCAAAAAGGTGGAAGCACTGGTAAAGAATGAGTACAAAAACAGGGGAACTCCCCTAGTGTGATGCC
>WMED01015231.1:0-13722 GCA_019650415.1 Pipa parva | reverse complement strand
ATATAAATATTATATATATGGTTTGGAATTTGGTACTTATTTAATTCCTGTGTTTTGGTTTTGCTTAGACTCTGTGTGCAAAAAAAAACACGTTTTATGCTTGTTTTCTAGGAACAAAATGGACTATCAGTGATTCAGACCTAACTGTTGTCTGCAGAGTAATAATTTGCCATTTCAGACATAGGGGTATTGGTATGTGCCACCGGGGAAGTGAGATTTTTCCCCATCCTTTTTAGACCAAGACCGTACTTTCTGCCAAAAGGAAACATGTTTGGAGTTTGAAGTATCTGGAGAAGCTTTCAGCTGATGCCACTTCTAACTTTGCAGCAAGGATTTGCTTGCATTTTCTAAAGATAAGTGCCAGATGTCAAGAAATAGACTAAATGGGGTTTAAAGCTAGGGTCCAGCATGGTTGCTAGGAGGTATTCAATTACTGTGTAATAGATTGACAACCCTTAGGTCCCATTTAAAGAAACAAGAAGCTGGTGTACAGAGTTCAGTGAAATGGTAAGAATTATTCTTATTCCCCTGTTGCTGTAAGAGGAGTTTAGGGAGATAATCTAAATCAGGATGGCAATGGCAGAGCTGACTTTGCATTATTCATATCAAATGGTTAGAACTTCCTCTATGTAAAAAGCTTTGCACCACCAAATTTATAGTATGCAACCATGGTACATGATGAAATGTACCCATTTTTAAGGCACATGCAGTATAGGTACCTTTGTTAAATATTAGAAAACTAGCAGAGAGTTTAAGGAGTGTGGATATTGCCTTGCAGAGCTCATTACATATATGCACATGAAAGTTGAAGGATTTGAAGGGTCCTCAACAAATTGACTTTTAACATATTTTTCCCCATTACAAAAAATCAGAAATTGAAGCCATTTGTCAATTTTCAGCTGATTTACTCAATGTGCACAGGGAGCTTCCAGACCCATTGTGAACAAACTGACTTTTTTTCCCAAGGCTCATCTTCCAGGTATTTCTCAGTCTTCCAGGAATTAACACTAATTGTTGTCATTAAAAGGGCAGAAGCAATTTCTTTCAGTTCCATTGCAGGGCTCAGCCATTAATAAGCTTTACCTGCCTATTTAAAACTCTTACATAAAACTCTCTCTGCCTATCCAGAAGCTGTCCCTGTTTTGCCTTGAAAGTACTTGTTTTTTTCATTTGTTCAGACCCCTAAACTGTGCAGAGCAAGCAACCCTGCACCTTTACCTCTATAAACAAAGCTATGGTGGTAAGAGAGCCACATGGTGTAGAATGGTACAAGAGTCATATAGTACAGAATGGTGGAGATCCATATAATATAGAATGGTGTGAGTTCCATATAGTATAGAATGGTCCATATAGTATATAATGGTGGAGATCCATATACTGTAGTATAGAATGGTGCAAGAGCCATATAGTATAGAATGGTGTGAGATCCATACAGTATAGAATAGTGTGAGATTCATATAGTATAGAATGGTGCGAGATCCATATAGTATAGAATGGTGCAAGATCCATATAGTATAGAATGGTGCAAGATCCATATAGTATAGAATGGTGTGAGATCCATATAGTATAGAATAGTGCAAGATCCATATAGTATAGAATGGTGTGAGATCCATATAGTATAGAATAGTGCAAGATCCATATAGTATAGAATGGTGTGAGATCCATATAGTATAGAATGGTGCAAGATCCATATAGTATAGAATTGTGGAGATCCATATAGTATAGAATGGTGGAGATCCATATAGTATAGAATGGTGTGAAATCCATGTAGTATAGAGTTGTGGAGATCCATATAGTATAGAATGGTGTGAGATCCATATAGTATAGAATGGTGCGAGATCCATATAGTATAGAATGTTGCAAGATTCATATAGTATAGAATGGTGCAAGATCCATATAGTATAGAATGGTGCGAGATCCATATAGTATAGAGTTGTGGAGATCCATATAGTATAGAGTTGTGGAGATCCATATAGTATAGAATGGTGGAGATCCATATAGTATAGAATGGTGCGAGATCCATATAGTATAGAATGGTGCGTGATCCATATAGTATAGAATGGTGTGAGATCCATACAGTGTAGGTTTAACAAGTTTGAATATGAACATTCAAAATTCAATACTATTTATCAAGCATTTTTGGGATTTTTAAAGATCAAAAATAATTTTTTGATATATAAAAAATGCATAAAAAAGTTATTTCTTAAAAGGCAAAAAGAGTATTTTTAAGTAGGCAATACCAACATAATCAAATAAAGACTGTTCTTCCAGCAATAGGCTTTTAAAAAACCTTAGCGACTTTGATAAATATCCCCCCGGGTTTCTATGTGCATTTTCAAGTATAAAAAATAGCCTTAACACAAACACAGTTCATATTTGGATTGTACATGTTCATATAAAATAAAATTAAAATCTGCCTTAGACTAACAAAGTCAAAATTGCTCACTTTATTACAAATCCTAACTGCTTATCTCTAATAGAGAGACAGACAGACAAACAGACAGATTGCAAAAATACCCATGTAAAAATGTAGCAGAATAGTTTCTCCATAGGAATGCATGTAAACAATCTGTCTTACATTGAGGTATCTTAAATCAGTTTGTTGTATTCCTTCAAACTTAATTCAAATTAAATTATCTTATTATGAAGCATTAAATGACAAACCCAGCCCATCTGCACTTGTTAGTGTACAGTATATGGTATATGTACAGATGTAAATACATATAGCAATATATAATAATATAGTTAGAGTAATATGTTGAGTTGTTATATATAGCCATACTAAGAAATGGAAACATACTGGATTGCAACAAATACAGATAACTACAGTAGAAAGATGTCCCTTACCTGAATTTGTATGGTGTACCTCAGCAATGTAGTTATGGAACTGAGGGAGAAATGAACAAGCCTTTTTCCTTACTTTGTGCTGCTAAATATTTATAGGCTTTTAACAAAGAGCTTATTGTGAAATCAAACAAGGTTGTAAGAGCTCCAGAGTTGATTGTACATGTCTGAAGCTGTGTGTTGAAATGAGTAATGTACCAGCCCTGCCTCAAGAGAAAAAAAGTCTGAATGTGCATTTTTGTTAACATCATTTCTCTCCCACAAGGCAACAAGCTATGGATTAAAGGTTAACATACGAGGCTCAGCATTAAGAATCCAACTTTCCTATAAGGTAAGTCGTTTTTTATTCGTGGCGATTTTGTCATTCATCTCTTCTCAGTTCAGATATTTGTAGAAAAAATAGAGTTGCTGTTAGTAGGAAAAAACAGTAGAGGAGACGGATTATGTTTTGTGTAAAAGAAACCTTAGAGAATTCAAAAAAATTATTTTTAATTTTTTTTTTTTTATGAAAAAGCACTAAAAAGTACCAAAAATGATTTTGTAGTAATATCACACAACCAACGAATGTGTATAGATAGATATATAGACGTAGGATCATTGTGTGTATTCTATTAATATATGTGGGCAGCAGAGTAATACTGGCACTATTAGCAGCAGTATTATTAACACTTTCTCAAGGCAATAAAAATTGCAGTTATTTTGTTTTCAGATAAGCAATTCCAGCACTAGCTGATCAGCACAGAGGCAGCTTGGTAACCATTGGTGTTTTATAAGCAAAGTTTAAATACAGGATTTTTAATATGATTTTTATGGTCAATATAGGTTAACAAAATCTGGGCACAAACTAATCTGTCTATGTCTATCTGTTTCTATCTGTCGATGTCTGTCTAGCTATTCCATATTATTTACTTTACTAATTAACTATACTATGGAATAACAGAAGAAAACAAAGCATTATGTGATAACATGGACAAAATGTACCAAAGCAGTCAATCAGCAGGTATAGCTTTACCTGTCTATACCAGTTAGGCTAGTAACAGTTACATCTGATTGGTTGTTGTGGGTTATGTTGCTAGAGAAACCTTGTACTGCTTGTATTCTAGTAAGATGCCAACCACAGCAGAGAATGAACTTTTTAAACAATTTTCAGATGAACTACAAGGGTACATTGTAGGGTTCTCCGAATGCCATTTTAGAGTTAGCCTTTTCCCAAGCAGTTTCACTATCAGCATTTACAGTTCTCCTGTATAGTTTTAATTTTTACCTTAGTCCTTGGCTTTTAGGATTCAGGGATTTTAGTGTTGAAAAAGAAAATAAAAATCCTTACAATGAGACACAGTTCTTGGTTTCATTGTTTTTTTATATTCACTACTGAATATAAAGACAATGTAAAGACAATGTAAAGACAATTCTTTACTCAGCTTGGGGGTAATATATCAAGTGTACGTTAATGTAAAAATGGATACAAAGTTATTGGCAATTGATCATTCAAATCAATCATTCATTTTTACAACAGCCGCATCTGTTTTTTTATTTTAGCAAAATCAGTGTTTAAGACCAGGTGCAATTGATGTCTGAAGCTTACTGAATTGAAATGACGCCTGGTGTTAGAGAAGATGTAACGCATTTCTGTAACAATGTTAACTATTCCTATTTTGTGTCCTTTTTTTCACACTGACTGGTTTCTGTAAAAATATGAACACTTTCCATGTGTGCCCTAATGTTAGGCAAAGGAGTAATCATTGTAAAAAAATATGCAGCATTGCTAACATTTTTATACAAACCAGTCCCCAGTGTGCAAGGACACAAATGGAAATTGCTAACATTTTTATACAAACCAGTCCCCAGTGTGCAAGGACACAAATGGAAATTGCTAACATTTTGTTAACACTTTTTTACACAAACCAATAAAAATGTAATAAAATCGAAGATATTGATATCACAATAGCGGTAAAAATCATTCGATAATGCAATATCAGTCATATGGGTATTGCGATATGGATATTTTCGATTTTATTAAATTTCACCCAAGAAACAGAGGCAAATTGCTAAAATTTTAACCCAGCAATCTAAGTTATCAAGCGCATTTTTAATGGTAAATGGTGTTTTTTTCGGTGCCTATTTTTACCATTGCAGTAATGCCACTTGATACATTTTCTCCCTTGTCTTGTCTTTTGTTTCAGTTTAAATGGGTCATCATTGTGTTAGGATTAACTGCATTAAATGGCATTAAATTTGTGCAATTGTAGTGTGCAGTGATGTCTTTAGTCCTTGTTGCTGTGTATACAACATACTTATTAAGATAAACAATAGACAGATGGATGTCTCCACCCAGATGTTTCTCGTTGACAGTCTATAATTTGCTAGGAAAACGTATTTGGAATCAATAGCACATCAAACAGGAAAATCCAGATTTCTTCTTTTCCTTTCTCAATGAACATCAACAGTGCAAACTGTTATGAAGTTTGGGAATCCAGATAAGCGCTTTTTAAAAACAAAATCCTTTCCTTATTACAAACATCTTTTCCATATTTATCATGCAAGTTTCATAGTGAATTGTGTATTCCACAATCTACCTTTATATCTTCAGTGAAATCATTTTGAGTATCTTTATATGTCATTCATTGACCTTGTCAGAGTTCCAGTATTTAACTTTTTGTTAACGGAGACAGTTCTTTTCTGGAAAGAAAATCTTGCTGATTAAAGGACAACTATAGTAAGTTTCATATTTACTCAATTGATCTATCAGCAGTACACTGATTAGGGCAAAATCTACTAAAGTGTTTTTTGCCTGTTTTTTTTTTTTTTCATTTTTGTACTAATACAAGCATTCGCCTGGTTGGGGCAAAAAAACCCCAAAACTGAAATCTGCCGAAAAGTGGGCAGAAACACCTTAGTAAATTTCACCCTTAAAGGGGAATATTTATAAAGGTTTCTTCCAAGTTATATAGAATCAAACAACTTTTCAATGTAAAAGCATCAAAAAGTGATTTTCAATATGTCAATGAAAGTTTTTAAAATAGGTTTATTAAAGAAAATCCAGTGTTTAGTGGTAGAAAATCTTTTAATCTTTTTAAATATCCCGTGTGATCAAGTTAAAATCAGTAAGGATTAGATGTATAGCTGTGTTGGGTGTTGGAATCCTACCCATTTCTTTGAGAAATCTGGATTCAATCAGGTTCCCTGAGTACATTAAAAATAATATTAACTGAGCTTTAGATATGATAGATTTTGGAACTTTACAACATGAGCTTCCTAAAAAGATACATTTTAGAAATATTTTCTAGTTTCAGTATACATCAGGGAATTGAAATTATTACAAATTAATAGTTTCATATGTGAATATACATACACCACTTTTTAAAGAGGGAGACTTATGAAATATTCCTATTGCAGGTCAGAATGAACTCAGAACAGATTTGCATTTTTCATATTCTTCCCCAGGGAAAAGATGGCATGTATGATCTGGGCAGCTTAATTTAAAGTGGAACTGTGAGATCCACTTAGACTCTTTTTACAAAGCAGAATGCTAAAAGGCTGAAAGCATTCAGCTAAGACTGTAGTAAAATTAGTAAACTCCCTGCTTCTTTTCTGCGCCAATGCCTGACTTGAATCAAAAGTCAGATTGGGCAGAGCTAAATGATTATTGAGATTATAGCTCCTCCAATCAGATCCCTGCTAGATCATGATTTAAGGGATCTGATTGGAGGAACTTTTATGTCAGTCATCCTTTTTGAGCCCTGCCCAACCCGACTCGAGATTCAAGTCAGGCATAGGAGCAAGACCCTGACAAGTCCACTTTAAAGGGGTGAAATAAAATAAGAATCCTAAACTGTTATGACATAAAGTACTCCCATTTTAGCTGTGTCTCTTATGTTAAAAACTAAATACCTATAAAATAATCTATTACCCATTTAACCAGGTGGACTTACCATATATATATATATATACCGTATACATACCGTATAAATTTTAATTAAAAAAACATTTAAAATAGTATAGTTGACTTATACACAAGTCACGGCATATTCCTGCACATACGGTACCTTATCGGAGCTTGAGCCCTCCTATTAGTGACACGCCTATCATGTGATGCGGTCACATGATACACATCCGGCGTTTAATCTTCCCTGCAGCCGTGCATGGTCCCTGTCTCTATCCTTACTTGTCGGCGGTTTAACTGATACCGATGCTGCCAAAGTGACTCGCGGATCTTCATGCTTCTAAATACCCGCTTTTCAATCACTGCATGGATAGAAGCTGATACTATACTGATCTCGGGACTTTGACCATTGACACTGACTGGTATTTAACATATTTTAGTATTTAAATATGCTTCAAATTATTCTTTATATCTAATTTAAAGATATTTATTTATTTAATATACATTTCCTTATTTATATACTATGATTTGGTGATTACTAATTAATATGATATGACTACCAGGTCTCTGCATAGCTGACAGGCACTACCTCTTAGTGAGGCTTTTAATTGTTTTTAATTATCTTTTCTTTTGTGTTCTGTAATTGCTAATATGTATTCACACTTCTGTAATAAATTTTGAGTGCACCATATAGACACACTCTCGACTTATCAGTGGGTCATAGCAAATTTCATAACTGTTGGCCCAAAAACTGACCTCAGCTTATGCACGAAATCGATTTATACACGAGTATATACGGTAAGTACTGTGCACAGGATGCTCAGAATTTTACCTTGTTTATGTAACCTGACAGAATACCAAAGGTTCAGATTGTGGGGCAACTAGGAGATAATGAATGACCATAATATAATAGATTTCCACTTGTCTATCAATAGGATTTTTGTTAACAGGCCACAAAACTTGTAAATTTCTGGAAATAATTCTATATCAACTTAGAGATGCCTTTAACCTCACTGACTGGGACAATGCCCTCAAAAAAAAGAGTGCAATATTTTAAATACATCTTAAATATGCATTTGGAGAGATTTATAGAGAATATTTGCATTATAAAGATGCGACTGCGACAGTAGCAACCTATTGCGACTGTCTTTATCTGGCTAATTCACACCAATGCGCAACAATTCAGACTTTAATGAATAACCCCCCATTTGGACTTTGATTAATAACCCCCTAAATCTCTCTGCAATCAGTGTGGAGTGGGTGGAATTAGGAGACAAGTATAACTGTTTTTTAATCATTTTGTTTATGTTTATAGAGATAAGACAACCCATAATACAATCCCTTTTATTTCTAAATAGATATAATTATGCATAAAGGATTATTCATTCCAAAGTTTAATACAAATGTATAGCATTAAAATAATTTGTTACTCAGCTAGCATTGATATAAACTCATTCATCATTTCTTTTCCATAGTTTCCCTCTGCTGAAAAATGAGACATTTTAAGAGGAATTGTGTATGGCTTTTTCTTGCAGTACTATGGAGCATCACATGTAAGTTATTACTTCAGATAGCTAATGAGGAATCACATTTGTATGGTTTTTAAAACATAAAGCTTCTAAATGGAAGCAAAATATTTTTGGGTGCATAATGTTCAGCAAGAAAATGCAGACTGCATTCTGTGTAGTTTGCAATTAAGAATACCTAGGCAAAATAATCCCAGGGTGCAATGGGAAAGGATAGTTACAAGCACCCCTGCGATTCACGTAAAGTATTACTGAAAGTAATTGCATTTACTTTTAGTAGGGTGAATATAAATTAATTATTACACTTGTATAAACATTTTATATTTAAAAGTTTACAAAGGAGAAAAAATTAGCAGAATATCCTTAATTCAGAAGATAATAACAGAAAATTGTGTTTCAGGCTAAAAAGTGGAAATCAAAAAAGTGTTTTACTATATCTTCCCATTGAGGAAAAATCCATCCTACGGCTCAGACTGCTGAAATATTAAATGCACAAAGGAGGGAACTTCAATATCAGAAGAGGTTAAGTTATTTTCCAGCAGTAAACATTCTGGAAGAAATTCACCAAGCATAAGTCAGCTTTCTAGGAGACCTATAGCAGCTATTCTGGACTTATTTCTGCTATCATAGTACATAAATATATAGATGCATACATACCTACTATATCTATATGCCTAACATGTATAACATTCATTTTTTTCTGAAATAAAGCAATATTCTCTGCACAAAGTAATATTCAGTGGGAGATCCAACGATATGATGGCTGGTATAATAATTTAGATCATCATAACAGAGGGTCTGCAGGTATGTATCAAATATGACAAATGTAATCCATGTTTTTATAAATATAAATAGTCTATATTTGAATGAAAGCAGTCAATAAATGACGCAATATACAATAATTATACTTTTGATGATAAAGACTGGATAGATACACAATCTGTGCATTGCCATTGACCAATAATGTTTATTTTATGTTTTGTGAGTGACTGAATGGTTTTGTGACCATTACTAGGTGTGTACACACTTACTGAATTACAGTCAATTGTAGATGACAGAAATGCATAACAACTCCTTTTACATATAATGCTACCAGAATTATTCAGATAACATAAACAGATTGTTAAACTCAATTAATAATAACTCAATTATGACATACATTTTATGTAACTGCAATTAGAGAAAACATTTTACGTCTAATATGAAAGAGAATTCTCAACTAAATTAAAAATGGTTCAGTACTAAAAAAGTGCTATATAATGCATTTTTCTAATACACTTTTATGTACTCTGCTATTGCGCTTTCTAAAAACAATACTTCCTGTAGTTTAAGAGCCGAATTCAGGATAATCCGAAGTGAGGTGCGGAGTGTTCGCCTCACTTTGGACTGACTGATCTGCGCTCGTTGATGTCCTGCACATCAACTACCACATTACTACCACATTTTTTTAAATAAGGACTGCTCTGATGCCCTTCCTCCCCTTCAATCTGCCCCCTTCATCTACAGGTTAAGTGTAAGAGTTTATAGTCCCTGGAAGTTTGTTTGTATAAACTGCTTACTAGAACTGAATTGACTTTCTAGATAAGAAATCATTTAAAGTATGCACACCTTTCCTTTCAATTTTCACAAAATATCTTTGTATATTTTACCGTGTTAAATTTTCTTTTTAATGTGGTTTCCTAGGTTCTAGACTATTACGTCTTGTGCCAGCATTCTACTCTGATGGAGTATATCAAGCAGTAAAGGAACCACACCTTCCTAACCCAAGGAATATTAGTAACATGGTCATGAAGGGGGATTCTGGTCTCTCCTCTCACCGCAACCGGACTGTTATTGGAGTTTTTTTTGGTATGATGATTAACTTAATAAAACTTTTCTCCAATTTTAAATGAGCGCTATCAACAATGAACAAACACCTCTTGGTTTTTGTTTCCATTCTCTGGCTCATCTGTAACCTTATTTCCCTATTGTTATGCAATAAATTAACTCAAGCAATGTATGAACATTATCATGTCTGATGGATTTTTGTGAGTCATATGTGAACAAACTGGTTCATTGCTGACAAAGCCATTAACAATTCAATTAAAAAGTAACCCTTGAGTCACAATTTCAAGTAACCATCCACAATGCAGTTAAAAGCCAAGTGTGCAATGTGAAAGCCAAGCATTCAGTAACACACAATTACAAATCCAAGTGATTAACACCAGTACACCACCCTAGCTAACCTCCATAGCACTTTATGAAGACTGACAGAAACATTTGTACTAATATGATGCCTATGATCACACATTCTAAAATTTGTGTACCTGGTATTATTTTTAGTATAAGAAACCTTATGAATACATTTAAATAACCATTGTTGCACCATTGTAACACTGACAAATATATAAAAGTTTCTCTGCTGGCAGCATTTGGGAAAAGTGTCGGAGTAAAAAATCTATTTACTATTCTCCTGTATCACTGTTTAACTGAACCTAAATATATTATTTTATCTGATAAATGACGCATACAGTATATTTTCATTGCAGCAATATTTACATTCATCATAAAATAGATATTAAACATTTTTGTGGCAAAGTTGTGCATTTTTTGGGTAGAATGTTCATATCTTGATAACAATCCCCCTGTATACTTAACACCCATACAGAATTGAGAGGTCCTGTGATTCAAGACAAATACTACAGTCATCAGATACATATTTATGCCTGTTTTATACAATGTACTTCCCTTTGTAACTACTTTTCATTGCAGGATACCATTTATTTTCTGAAATTATTGGTACAGAAATATTTGGATGCCCTGCAGAGTTTTTAAACATTGAAATACCTGAAGGAGATGATGTGTTTGATTCAGATGCCACTGGTGAAATTGTTCTCCCGTTCTTACGTAGTCAGTGGTGTAAATATACTGGAAACAGTCCAAATAATCCCAGACACCAGGTAGGATGGAAATTAAAAAAGGAGTTTTTTACCTTCTTTTTGACTATATTTCAGTAGCTGTCAACTCAGTTCTTCACAAGTCTCCATGAACCACTCACTAAGAACGCCTCCCATTCTTGACTTAAACCCTTCTCTTGTTGACCTTTATTTTTGGAATTTTATACCCCTCTACCTCCACCAAGAGCAATCCATCAATATCTTCAAGACTAAACTGAAATATTCCATCTTGAAGTACTAGCACTGGTTTTCATGTCTATATTTTATCCTTAAGCAGCTATTTATTCCATTTTGTATTTTTTTAATAGCATCTATAGGCTAATGAACTGACACTGCTCTTGTTAACCTGTTTATGTAAGTTTTCCTCCTATTTAGATTGTAAGCTCTATGGGGTAGGGATCACCATCTTCTTGTTTCAATCATGGCCTGGCACTTAGAGTGTTATATATTATATGTTTGTAATTTACTACATTTGTTCTTTCTTAAGTACTTTTCCATGTCTGTTTTATTATTGTATTGGTGGATTGTAGAGCGCTATGTAACCTAGTGTTGTTATATATATAAATTTACATACATACATACATACATATATGCAGTGAGTTGCATGCATTCAACTGCAGTGTAATTGGGGCCTCTATTAAACTTCAGTCAAGTGCTCTGGATTTCTTTCTCTACTAAGCGTTGAGGACCCTGGATGGAGGCCCTAAAAGGATACTTGGGGACCACCCTCCTATCTCCTGAGGTCAACCTTCCCACCAAGATAATAGCAGTTTAGTAGCAAAACACTATCAAAATATATCAGCATCATAGTGTCCTATTTTGGAAACCCAGTTCAGTTAGACATCACATTTAATATGATTATGAGTGCTCCTAAAGATAAGCAACAGAATCTTATTTAAGTCTGTTATTTTTTATAAAGAAAATTGCAAAGGAGCCAACATATTGTATATTCTTTCACATATATTTACAGATAAACTCAGTGACAGCATGGATAGATGGCAGTTCAATATATGGATCATCTCATTCTTGGAGTGATGCTCTAAGAAGTTTCTCTGATGGAAAATTGGCAACTGGAACTGATTCAATGTTTCCAAAAGAGGCAGATGACACAATTCCAATGTGGAGAGCAGCAGATCCCACAACAGGAGAAAGAGGGTCAGGAGGAATATATGGTAAGGTCTTATATTAATACGACCAGAGTGATAAAATAGATGTATGATCAAATTTAACCTTTATATATGTATTTCATTTTAGAAGTCTAGATTTGTTACTGGGTGGACTTGGCTAACCAGATACATTATTCCCACTAATCTCCCCTCTGCTTTCTATGCTATGTGGATTTTTTTCTGATTTTGATCTTGGACAGCTTTTTGATACTGTTGACATTAACCATTAACCTTAATTTTTTATATATATATATATATATATATATATATATATATATATATATATATTCATTATAGCCTATGACATTAATTGATTCAGCAAAGAGCGAACTTACCCTCTGATCCTTCGCATCAGTACGCAGAGACTGTTACGCGTTCGCTGAGTCCTGCACATGGACATCAGCGAATGCTTTAAAGGGATTCCAGTCTCGGCGAGGCTCACAAGGCTCGACTCGAGATGCCTCACGAGACTGGAATCCCTTTAAAGCGTTTGCTGATGTCCACGTGCAGGACTCGGTCTCTGTGTACTGATGCGAAAGATCAGAGGGTAAGTTCGCTCTTTGCTGAATTACCCCCTAATTCTACATTTGGCTATTGTTGTGTTCCCTTATGCTTGGCTGTTATTGACCTATACAAACACAATCTTAGCAATGACATTTTAGCCTAATCATTTTGGGTTTAACTCCTACTAGAAACTCTTCTACTCACATAATTAATTCCCATACATAATAAGACCTAGTGGCTGTTATGGGCAGAAAAGGATGCTGGTCATCAGTCATTAGGGGCACTGTTTTTCCTGACATTGAAGGAAAAAATCAGGTGGTAGTGAATTCCTTCATGCTAATAAGATGTCAATGCAAAATAGAATATAACGTTTATTCTTTCTTATAAATACAAATTATACCATCTAGAATTTGTTAAAGATAGTATACTGTATCCTTTCCTCTTAACCTATAGCAAACATATTTCTACAAATACATCAGGTTTTGGGAATCCCAGAGCCAATGAAAATTCTTTCCTGCAAGCTGTGAGCATTGTCTGGTTCAGATATCATAACTTCATGGCAGATGAACTTAGTAAAAAATATCCGCTTTGGTCTGATGAAGATGTATTTCACCATGCAAGAAAATGGATAATTGCTACTTACCAGGTAAATCTGGGCAATATTTAAATATATCCCACAATAAAGTATGCCATTCATATAGATAATAAAGTTGTGGAAAAAAGCAGTGCTGGCTCTGCCATTAGGCAGAGTAGGCAAATGCTAGGGCCACCTCCTGCCCAGGGGGGCGCCCCTAGCGCCGGGGAGGGGGCGTGGCGTCGCGGGTGAGTGGGCGCCGGGAAGGAGAGGGGGCGGGGCGTCGCGG
>WMED01015230.1:0-13723 GCA_019650415.1 Pipa parva | reverse complement strand
CCATAGCCTGTCTTACCCCCAGTCTATCCCCCAATCCCTCACATGTATCCCATAGCCTGTTTTAGCCCCAGTCTATCTCATTCCCTCACATGTATCCTTTAGCCTGTCTTACTCTCAGTCTATCCCCCAATCCCTCACATATATCCCAAAGCCTCTCTTACCCTCCAATCTTTCACATGTATCCCATAGCCTTCCCTCCTCCCAGTCTATCCCCCCAATCCCTTACATGCTTTCCATAGTTTGTATTACTCCGTTACTCCCCATTTCTTCTTATTTACCCCCACAACCCCTAATATGTATTCCATAGTCCCTTACCCAGTTATCCCTCATAACTACCCCCTAATAGAGAATCCCCAATTACCCCCCTGTCTCATCTCTACCTTAATAGCTCACGAAAATTACCTGTTGCTTCAGCCATAAGGAACTGTGACATTTAGTAAAATAACAGCTTGGGGATGATGTTTTGAATACTTAAAGTATTTTCATACTAAACGCTATATTCTGTGGGAAATATACATAGGTTTTTTTCATACTTCTGTTTCAGCTAGCTCACACTCGCATCCCAATTCATCCTTATGGACTTGCTTGGCAAAACCAAATTGTGTATAGTGAATTTTGTTTTTAGTGAGTCTGATCAGATTTATATCAATTTCTGTTTTTTCTCCTTAAGTTAAATCTGACAGGACTTGCGATAAAAACAAATACATCACTTGCAGGTTTCAATTTTACACTTTTATGTAATGCTGTTGGAGCAGACTTTTAACAAACCATGGGTTTCATCAATGCCCTTTTTGTAGCCCTTTCTGCAGTGAGGAGAACCAGGATCCCATCATGACAGGTGACAACCCAGATCGAAAGAGCTGGATACCAAACGTCAAAATCAAATCAACAAACGAGAGAGTACTCGGCAAGTAGGAGTTCTAGGCAGCGCTTCTGGCATGGACTATACCAAACAGAAACCAGCTTGGGCAAAGATAGCAGGAAGTGATAAAGCTTATATGGGCCTAAGAATTGGCTTATAATTTGCAACTGATCAGAATGGCAGCAGCTGGAAACAGTTCGGAACTTGCCTGAAGGAATGGCCATAACCTCAGACTGTCTCAAATGTTAACAGCCTAAATAGCACAGTGGAGAAAACCCTGCAATTGACCAGAAGTTTCTTTTGTGTAAATCCCAGAAGCAGAAGCATCCAGTAGTTGCTGTCTTTCCCCATATTAGTATTACATACTCCCCTGAGTGCTAACCAAGAGCTGACATGTGTTTTTTATTGCAGCAGATGAGGTTTGTTACCCTTGCACACTTGAGTTTCCACCTAGGTTTACAGTAGATGTTAAAGGACATATTATGAGCATTAGTTGCTCAACCTTAAACAGTGCAGCATTGTCTTCCCTCATAACTTTCTGTGTTGACTTGCCTCAAGTACCATTTTGTATTGGTTACCCGAAAAAATACCCGTGGTAACAGTATTTCTTTCCGCAGCCTTCTTTTCTTATGTGCATGTTAAAATTACCATTGCAGAAAAAGCTGAATAATTTCTTTTAAATGAATTGCAGATACTGCTCTGAAGAATTAGGATTTCATTGGAAAACATGTGAGCGTTGGGAAATCCTTATGAACTAGACACCATCCAGCCTCAATGCCTGTGTTGTAGGTGAGTGTTATCAAATCCCCTAATCCGCATCATCATGAAATTTTTTCAAATTTTGTTTGAGTCACAGCTACATGATAAAATATCCCTAATGACTCTGTTTATAAGGTTCATGAAATATGGCTGTGAGTATTGTTTTAAAGGGACACTCCGGCCAAAATTGAAAAAAAAATGCATGTGTTAGTATATACCAGGGGTGGCGAACCTTTTAGGCATGGAGTGCCAAAAAAGGTAACGTCACCCACGAGCGCATCCCCCAAAGTGCCGACGCTGGTGAGTGACGTCATCACGCCAGCACCGGGGGGAGGAGCGCACACGCGTCGGGGGAGGAGAACTCCCCTGCTCGTGTGCGCTTCTTCAGTGCAGGCCACGGATCCGGCCTGAAAACTGTGAGATCGGGTCCGTGTGCTGTACTGAAGGTAGGGGTTTGGCAACGGCTCGCATGCCAACAGAGAGGGCTCTGCATGCCCTCTCTGGCATGCGTGCCATAGGTTCGCCATCCCTGGTATATACTAATTACTAACTTTTATTAAATGCATTTTATTTTCAATTTTGGCCCTAAAATCAATTTTCTTACCTGTATAGAAGTGCTATCCAGCACTTCCTTGTTTGGGATTCCATCTTCTTTCTGTGTCGCCGACTCTACCGTGTGCTTTTGATGCAGATCTGTTCAGTCCCGTTCTCCTCTTCTGCCGCTCTCCCTGTGAAGCCCTGCGCCGGCATTTCCTAATAGTCACATGGGAGAGCGTTCACGTCATCAAGGGAGGACGCGTTGATGATGTCACACTCTCCCATGTGACTATTAAGAAATGCCGACACAGGGCTTCACAGGGAGAGTGGCAGAAGAGGAGAACGCGGCTGAACAGATCTGCATCAACAGGACACGGTAGAGTCGGTGACACAGAAAGAACATGGACTCCCAAACAAAGAAGTGCTGGATTGCACTTCTATACAGGTAAGAAAATTGATTTTAGGGCCAAAATTGAAAATTAAATGCATTTAATAAAAGTTAGCAATTAGTACATACTAACACATGCATTTTTTTCAATTTTGGCCGGAGTGTCCCTTTAAATGACCAGTAACGCTAGAAAAAATCCCTGTATGCCTACATAGTATTGGGAAAAATGTTGTCTTTAATGTTGAATTCCTGATTTGTATTATTTTGTGTTTGTGTCTCTTCCTTGTTGTTTCATCTATCTTTTATCTGTTAAAGGAGAACTATCACAGCATACTTACCTGATCGATTGTATTAATGAGTGCTTAATCAATGAAAAAGTGTTAGCAGTATAACTGTATTATCAGTTGTGTTAATGAATGCTTGGCCAATGTAAATGGGATTAGCAGAACAATTGTATTGTTAATTGTACTGAAACTACAGACATACCAACTTTGGCATCTGGTGCCCTTTTGTTTCACATCCCTGCTCTATTTTTACATTTCTGCTCTATCAGTTGACTATGTTATGTTAATTTAGTAGTTTGTATGTCTTTGTATTGCTTATAAATAAACAATGACATCCTACAATCTCTTGGGAAGAGAGCACCATCCTGGAGGAGGCTCAACTACTGAACTGGGTATGAGTATGAGTTTCTTGTACCCTACTGCAGAGATTAAGGGAGGAATTCACGATTGTGCGAAGTGAGCTCCGAATCCTTCGCCTCACTTCTCACAGTCTGATCTGCACTCCATGATGTCCTGCACGCGGACATCGGCGAGCGCATTAAAGGGATTCCAGTCTCGGCGAGGCAACTCTTTTGGTCTCGCCGAAACTGGAATCCCTTTAATGCGCTCGCTGATGTCTCACCGAGACTGGAATCCCTTTAACGCGCTCGCTGATGTCCGTGTGCAGGACATCAGTGAGCGCATATCAGTCTGTGCAAAGTGAGCCAAAGGCTTCGAAGCTCACTTCGCAAAATTGGGAATTACCCCCTAAGATTTCTAAGATTATATAAATTTGGATACTGTTACCTACAGCATACAGTAAATTACCTGAATCCCAAAATTTCTTTATATCTGATGATCATCAGATGACTACATTGCTGCTGCAGCTATCTTCCAAGTTATGTATGTGATGTCAATCCTCACATAGACCCGCACTCCTTCTGGAGTTTGACAAACTTAAGCGACTGCGCATGTACAGAATGATTTTTTTTCTGATCTACACAATCTGTTGGTTTCAGCGAAATTCAGGAGAGGGGCAGGTAATGTTTGACGTCACTCACATAACCCGGAAGAGAGCTGCAGTGGCTGATGTATTCATTTGATGATCCTGAGCTGTGGATTGTCAGATGAATAACGATCTAGCAGCAGTACACTAATCAGGTAAATATGCTATGCTGTTATAGTTCTCCTTTAACTAAACTAACCCACGCCATGTCCTCTTGTTTCCTATGGAGCTTTAGATAATATATTCATGAATAGAGACAACACAAACCAACAAAAATAAGTAAATCTGCTATTATCTTATGTTCTCTCTAATTTGACCACTTTTTGGATTATGTAACACAATGGAAAATCTATGATTTTTTTTGTAATAGAGCTAATGAGAATTGCTAATTATTACTGTGTAATTGAAGATTAAAGGCAGTTCTTTTCATAGAGAAATACACTATTTTTCTTAGGTGCATTTTTTTTTTCCCCTAAAATATCTAAATGACTGGACAAAACATTGCTTTAGCTCATGCATACTCTAGAATGCAGCGGAAAGTCAGCACATATTAACAGCCCCTAGATGGTACTATTTCTCTATAGAGATTGCCTTGCCATGCAAGCTTTGCATTTATTTGTTCTCTGGGACAGAGAGGGGAAAAACTACATTTAGGGTATATTTTCCTGCCATCATCCACATATAAACTATCTAAAGTGATATTATACTATCAAGTTATGGATTCCTTAAATCTTTTCTACTAAGAAAAATGTGGGCACACCTCCATTACATGAAAGACAAAGCAAATATTTTACTGTGATGACTATATGAACTCAATGAGACAATGTATCAAGATTGTTTGAATAGAATTTGTCATTTTGCTAATATATTAGAGCCATCCATGAGGGCTACCATCTCTCAGTTTCATTTATTAAATATTTCAAGTAAATAAAATATGAAAGGGAGGTGAATTTGATTTTGTCCAGGGACTGACGTCAGTGGAGTGCAAGGCAAATTTTGGATTTCTATTTTCTATGGTCTCTTTCGTTAATTATTTCAATTTGACATAACACTTTAATTTTATGTTCCAGAGTGCTGAACTTTTGGAATGAAATGGAGTCCGGATCGAGTACTTTCCGAGTAGAGTTCCCCGACTTCTCTAATACAGTACTGCAAAAGCTAAATCAGCAACGTCAGCTTGGACAGTTATGCGACATCTCAGTCATTGTCCAAGGCCATCTCTTCAGAGCTCACAAAGCAGTGTTGGCTGCTAGCTCTCCATACTTCTGCGACCAAGTTCTTCTGAAAAACAGCAGGAGAGTTGTGCTGCCTGATGTCATGAATCCCAGAGTATTTGAGAACATTTTGTTATCTTCCTACACTGGAAGGCTAGCGCTCCCTGCTCATGAGATAGTAAGTTATTTGACAGCCGCAAGCTTTCTTCAGATGTGGCATGTGGTTGATAAATGTACAGAACTTTTAGAAGGTAATCCAGGACTTTTATGTCAAAAGACAAGCCTTAGCAGTGACCACCAGTCTCCAAGTAGTAGCAACTACAATAGTCTCAATGATGGTTTTGAGCTTGGCACAGCTGGACAGCCTGATTTTCGGAAAGGCGAAGAGATGAGGGATGTTGAAACTGAGGAAGAAAGTCCAAAAGATGATGAACTGTCTTCTCAGCTTACTGAGCATGAGTATCTCCCTAGCAACTCCTCAACAGAACATGACCAACTTAGTGCAGAGATGACCAGTCAAGATGGAGAAGAAGGTGTTAGTGACGGTATTGAATTTCACTACACTCGGCCACTGTACATGAAACCAAGCATTATGTCCCACAAAAGATGGATCCATGTCAAACCGGAAAGGTTTGAGCAGGAATGTAAAGGTATGGAAGCACATGCCCCATTTGAAGACAGCGTTTCAGAATCTATCAATGCCGGACCAACAGAGACTCCAATCCAGTCATCTGGAATTGTTGATACATTTGACCTGTGCAGTAAAAAAACAGCAGAACTAGGCAGTCATAGCAACACACGTTACGATGATCAAGTTGATTTCTATGGAGCTTCTATGGAAGAGTTTTCGGCAGAAAGAGATGAGCACCTTGATGCGCACGGACCAGAAAACTCCTCTGTTCCCTATGGGGAAGGAATTGAGGTTCCTGCCGGAATCAAAGAGGAAACATCTCCTTCTGGATTTACCGCTGTAGTCTACAAACTTTACCCTTGTCAGTGTGGCAAAAGCTTCACACATAAAAGTCAAAGAGATAGACACATGAGCATGCATCTTGGCCTGAGGCCTTATGGTTGTGGCGTCTGTGGCAAGAAGTTTAAAATGAAACACCATTTGGTAGGTCACATGAAGATTCACACTGGGATAAAGCCGTATGAATGCAACATTTGCGGTAAGCGTTTTATGTGGCGCGACAGCTTTCACAGACATGTGACCTCTTGTTCCAAATCGTATCATGCTTCAAAAGTTGAGTCCGCAGCACCGTCGGAGAGCTAAATATATCTGTATATTTATAAACTACAGTCCTGCTATATGTAAGCATCATGGGAGATTGTAAAACACTCTAAAAAATAGCAATAAATCCAATTAATGTGGTAAAATTATTATCAGTAATTTACCAGATGCTGGAGCTTGTTTGTTGCATATACAAACCTTAATGACAAATCATAAATCCAAATTGGTATGCCGGGCAGCCAATTTAATGTTTTTGATTCCTGATGCAGATAAAACAGACACAATTACATCCAACTTTATCACAATTGGCATCACTCCTTAAATCACCTTTAATTAAAACCTTGTTTTTGGTTATGCACAAGAGGTTATTTCAGTTCATACTAGAAGATATGTGGTGTATCCAGCATGCAGAACAAATGAATACGGATTACTCATCTTCAAAGAGGATAGCAATTTGACTCATCAGAAGCTTAAGGTTCCACAGGTGAATGTTTACAGGACAAGACCAACCTGTAACTAATTTAAAATTTAATAACGTATTGAGCCTCCACAGTGTTGCAACTGGTTTTGTCTTGTTGTTGCCAAAGATACCGTTTTCTTCATTTTTTTTTCTTTTTTTTAAAGTAAGGTTTTTGATTAGTATATTAAGTATTCCACAGGAGTCTGCAAATTATTTATGTATAGCAATATACAAAAACTAAGCTGTCCTGTAGAGCACATTTTCATATGTTCCTATGAACAGGCATCTTGTCTTAAAGGTATGATTGACTTTGATAGCAGATGAACTAATGTCAAGTATTAAATGAAACTCAGAATCGAGATAACTTTAGTTGGAATCTGGTGCGGTGGCTTGAGATGTTCCTAATGATGAAAGCACACCCCTGCAGTTGGCCTTCACACATTCCTTTTTCTGTTGGTGAAAAGCACAGTTTTGCCTTTGCGAGGACAAGATATTAGAAATATGTGATAAATTGAGTTTTTTTTTTCCTCCTTTCAACAGCATCCCCTCCAAAGTATGGAATCAAGCAGAGTCTATCATTTACTTTCTTTTTGTTTAAAAAGAGCAGCTGAAGATTCAAGATTGACTAGATAAAGCCTTTCATGTACACAGTTTACAGAAAAAAAATGTATCTGAATGTTGATATTTTCCACTTGAATGATTAAGTAAATACCGCATAAACGCTGAAGTTGAGCTGCCCTAAGTGGAAGACTTGTGCATATGGTAACACAAAGGAACGTGTTTGTAGAACGCACTAAATGCTCCATGAAGTGAGATATCCAAGACCCCACTGTTTCACTAAAACAAACAACCAAAATAAATATCCAGAATGAAGCAGTATTGCATACTAGCAATGAATATATATCCCCACTAGAAAGAAACCTTGTTTATAGCACTTATTTCCTCATTAGCGTGGCGCATTTTTGGTAAAATGACTGTTTCTCGCCACCTTCCTATTGCGACATTTGATCAAACTTGCTTTTGTGCAGTGATCCGCATTACTCCTATTTATCGTTGCAGTAGTATATGTTAAAATGTTATATTTAATAGAGAATATTTTTATTTTATTTTTCCTTTTTGTGAGGAGGGGGAGTCATAAAATAAGCTGAAATAGATAGCACTTACTTGAATATTTTTTGTTACTTTTTTTTTTTTTTTTATCATATTGTAGCTAAAATGTTTTTTCTAGTTCTTTCTTTTTGATGCACTTTTTTATAATGGGGCCACAGTAGCATTTAGCATTGTTATTTCTCCTTTTTGCAATGCCCTTGGTTACAACTACAATCCACGCTGCTCGTCTGCACTGTGGGGATTTGCTTGCAGCTGGAACACAATGTGCAGTATTTTGGCAAGGAATTTTCTGGAGTTTCGAAAGGTGCTAGAGATTGCCATCAAATCCAGTTATTCAGCAATGCTGCACTTTCCCTGGGGGTAAAATAACAGTGCTACCAACATTTTAATGTGGCCCCAGCCTTAAGCTGGCTGGGTATGGTAAGACGGGCTTTTTTTGGGAGAGAAGGGCATAGCATGGTGCCATGAAAGATTATTTTGTTTGATCAAATGCCAACACAATCAGAGTTGGTTACTCAAAATATCCCATTCTGTTGGTGTGTGTATGGGGCTTTGAGTTGACCAGGATAAATAACTCCCTATACTAGTGGACTTTGTGTGGTGTGCATGTGTCCAAAGTGCAATACAGTCAGTGTATTGACTGGATCCGAAGATATTTTATTGTGTCTTGTGTGGCCAAATTGTGTAGACTGAAAGATTGGTTTGTTTGGTAGTTGTTTCTGTTTGGAAAACCTTAAAATAGAATTTTCCTTGGTGCTTTAAGTGCTTGTGTAAGAGAGGGAATGATGAAATGTCGCCCATGCAAACTGCACTGAACTGGTATCCACATTCAGTTTAAACCCATAATACCCATGCTGATTCCTAATGGGGGGTCATGCTTCCAAAACTGTGACCACTTGAGAAATTACTAAAGATCCACTTCACAACTTTAGTAAAAGTGAATGAGCATCGCCCCTTCCCTCCCACTGTTGTTTCGCAAAGAAAGTTTTTGCATCTTTTTTGTGCATTTGGACGGAAAAGCTAAATTAAAAATGCAAAAAGAAATATATAAACATCTTTATACATAAATACAATCATTCTCCCAAGATCCATGACCTTGCACCACTTTCCCTCTCCAATAACTTTTTTTTTTTTGCACCCAACTGTTAAAGACATTTTTCATCAGTTTATTCATATTAAAAAGGATTAGAAGTTTACATTATGGTGTGCGTAGGCCCAAGCTGGATAGAAGTGGTATTACAGTTAATTTTTTTTTTTTTAAGCAGTTGGCTTTATAGACACAGGCTTGTGTCTGGTGCCTACACAACTGCATCTAAGTTGCATTTTTAAATTCCATTTTATTTTAATTGCATTACCTTGGCTGAAATTTACCCCAGCCTTTTAACAAAATAGATGGAAACACTTGTCTGTCTTGTAATAGAGTTTTGTGTATTGCTTCCATAGCTCAGTATGCAAAGTGCACATGTATGTGCGTGTGTAGCAGCAGATGCCCCTAAAATTCACATGTTTTGTTTTGTTTTGATTTTTTAACACTAACAGTAAGCAAACTCTAGGGATTGCCAACTATAGCTGTAGGACAATCACAGGTGGTAAAAGCCTTGCACTTTTGTCTACTGTCCAGAAATTCAAACACCCTCATTTCCAAGGAACAGTGATTAATATGGCTGATCTTTCCCTTTTCTGGCTACACATGAAATAATTTGTCTTACAAAGTAGGGCTATCGGCAGATGAACTTTCCATGTGTAGTTGTCATCAACAGACAAATACCACTACCCCAATGGTTCGGTGATCATGTCTGCAAATATTGTTGAGTACTAAGTGTTTACCTAGCCTTAGATAACCAGCTGGAACACACCAGGTTAAAGGTGAGGTTGTGTAATGACATCATTCCCACTTTTTGATGCGTTATACTTTAAACTAATTCAGCCATCTTCCCAATGCCATTGTATCCAGCTTCATAAAATACAAGTTTCTGAAATCTCATTGTAACAGTTTAAATATAAAGCTTGTTAGACTCGTGCCTCCTAATAAACAACTAAAATAAAGCACTTTGTGATTATATGTTTATTAGTTATCCAAATATTGAAAGCCATCTTTGTTGCACTTACTGTTTTTTTTAAATCTATTATATGTTCAGTTTAAGCTTTGAAAAACGTGCTCCAGCCTTGAAGACTGATGCCGAACATTTAAATCCCAGGATCATTGCTTTGGATTTTCTGCAGATTGTATTACAGTAGAAGTCTACCAGATAACATTGCAGATTCCCGCTCTAAGGGGGTTATTCACTAAAGTCCGTATTGTTGCGTATTGGTGCAAATTTGCCAGATAAAGACAGTCGCGTCTTTATAATGAGAATATTGTCGCAATCTTAACCTTAAAAAAACTGTTGCGACTTTACAATGTGGAAATTGTAGCGGATTTACTATGGGAATCCGCTGTTTGCGAATTAGACAGTCGAATTCGCACCTTAATGAATAACCCCCTTATAAGTGTTTACATATAATCATTTCACATGAAGCATGTGTATAAGGAATTTTCCCAGTATATTTTTTCCTTTTACATTTCAATTACTTATTCAGTGTTCGTATGTCTTTGGTTGTCTGAGTGGCTTACAGAGTTTTTGTTTAACTGGTAGAATATGTAAGAATAGTTTTATAGATAATTTGTCCAAATGAATATGGAAATGTTTACACAGTATTGATTTCTTGTGAAGATAAATTCTGCCCTAACTTTTTTATTTATAAGTTTTGTGATGCTGTTTTGCAGGTGCATTCAGATTTTCCCATGTGACGCACAGAGGCCCAGCATCCACACACAATATGCTAGACTGCCGACACTAAATACTGACACGCAGTGGTATTTGACAAAAGGCCAAATCTTGTCGTATTGATATATGGTACCTACAGACATATGCAGATGTTTTTTGACAAAAGCACATTAATTAGAGAGAATTTTATTTGATTTTTACTGGGAGCGATTAATTTTGCATCATTTGTTCCCTGTGCAAAAGTATTCTCTGAAAGCAGATTAACATTGGTCACATGTAAATTACACCTTGAACATATTTATTTATAAATAATCAAAATGGCTGACCATATACAGTTAAATACTATCTATAAATAATCAATACTTCTACAATGTCACCCCAGACTTCCTCTGTTCAAGCCACAAGGAAAGCATTGACAGAAACAATGGGATCTGAATTGGTAGATTAAAAAAATGTCCTAATAATGTGATTTTTTTTTTTTTTTTTTTTTTAGAAAGTCTTGGTCATCCAAAACTCCACTCTTACATCCATTAAAAAAATGAATGCCATTTGATTGTTCAGTCACTAAGATTTGTCAATTCTATAAGTCCAAGCTGCAATGGACTCTGAGGTTCTCCCTTGCTGCCTTATACAACACTGAACTCAGCCCAGCATTTTTATACCCTGTTTGTTCTTTTTCCTTTTATTGCACAATATTCATTAGAAATAGTTTTTTCCCACCCCAAATTTAAATGCTCTGGAGCAGCATTGTTTGCCAATTTTTTTGTTTGTTTTATTTTAACTTATGGCAAGGCTAATGTTGCCTCTCTCTCTCTCTCTCTCTCTCTATATCTATCTCATAAGGATTTTCAATTTTTTTAGTTAGGTGGGTAAGACTTCTGCTGATTTTTGTTGAGCTAGTTACATGCTTGTATGACATTGTGACCTCTTGTATCTGTGATGCAGAGACAGAATAAGTTTCCATCTTTCTATAATAATAATATTGCTGTAATATCTGTGCAGCTGTTTGTGTGTGTGTGTAATTCAATGTTATCTCTTGCTATTTTCTTCTTATAGAAGAGACTCCATCTCTTTTGTATAACGTGTTAATAAATGTTATCTGTTTAACTCTAAACTAGTAACTTTTGTATTTTTTTTTTTTTTTCAAATTTACAACTGTCCAGTGTTGACACATGAATGTATGGACCAAAACAAATGTCTTGGCAGATACTGTAGCAACATTTGAAAAGTTTGTTGTCTTTACACTGAACGGTGTTAAAATCCTATGAAAGTTTCAATGTGAGTCTATCCACTGCTAAGGTAGCATTATTTTATGTGACTTTTGGTTTCGCTTAAGGGAGAACTAAAGCTCATTACTACTAGGGGTGATTTTTTATGGGGTAGGGGAAAATACTTACCAATAGTTTTTATTGGCTCCAACGCCTCCTTCTGTTTTCAGTACTAAGCTGCTGTGCACTGCCGTGATCCTTTTCACCTCATGTTGTATTTTCACCAAATTCGCCAAGCGCAGAAGAAGAATTGAGATTTAAAAACTGTAAAACTTTTTTTTTTCTTAGCGAAATAGCACACGGGAATGAAACACAGAAAAAGGGCGCAATAAGCAAAACACTAATACAGTTTGACATTTTGCCTGATCTCAGTTACTTTTCTTAAGCCATATTGAAAGATTCATCAGATTTTGGCAACATCTCGGAGCGTTTTTGTTTGAGGATTAAGCATTTTCAATAGCTTTTCAGATCAATGTGTCTGCACTTCCTTTTTGATTGCAATCGAATTACACAGCATGAACAGAACATTTCTGCTCTGATTATCCCTATTTAAACATTCGTTAATAAAGCAAAATTGTATGCCACTGTAACTGAACAAGTTCCACAGCCAAAAAAAAACTGTAACTGCACATCTGTAAATGACCAGAAGGGGTGCTGTTATTATGGCCACTAGAAAACATTCACACCTCATTAACTAATATTACGCCTTACACAAATACAAGTGTGACTTATGCAAGAAATCTGTGTTCTGGGCACACAATTAAAATGAATGAACACAAATTCTCGTTGAAGAAATGGTTAAAAATCTCTATTGAGATACATACCTCATTTAATATCTCCTTCCTCAGACTGCTCTGCACTAATGAAATGCACTGGAGAATCTTATTAAATTCTAAAGAAAAATTAAATAATAAAAATCTGATCTAATTTTTTTCTGTCACGCAACTTGTGTCATTAAATGTGTCACCAATAAAAGCTTGATTGATTTATAATGTGTGAAATGCGTTACACCCACATAGTAAAAGTATACAAAAGGTAAAGTTAGGACATGGAATGTAGAGTACAACTGGAGTAACGTTGCATAATCAGTTGATTCCTGGCTTGATTGCACCCATTTCCGATTCTCAACAAAAAAAATCATTTCGTAAGAACCTTTAATTGTTTTGTAAAATTCACTGTGGAAGGCCCTGTTTCATGCTGTTTATTAAAAACATACCACCTTAAAGATATTCCTCCTATCTGTCCTGTACACAGCTGTCATAACTAAAATCTGCTGGGAAAGATCTTGAACTAATGTTTGCTTTGAAAACAGCCAAGTCGGTCAGTGTCATTTTTCAAATGTGGACGATTTGGGAAAAGCGAAAACGGCCACCACACCCTGAGTCGAATTTTTTTTTGTTGAAATAACATCATATGGTTTATCCAGGTAAACCTACAGTATAACAAAGTAATGGGGCTAAGAAATAAAGGAAGCTGTGAGTCTTCATAAATTTAAGACTCTTTCCACTAAAAATTGCCCATAGGGCTTTGCTCCTGTTGCTTTTGGCTCAGTATGTTTCAGGGACCTAAGAAGGTCTTCTGGGTTTTCCATATTGAATTTGCTATACTAAAAGCAGGAAAAACGGTGTTCCAGCAACTGTTCTTCAATGACAAATGCCCGGTATCCACTAACAGCCGGAAGCTTGAGAAACATCTAAAATCCCACCATTTTTTACTGAAACCCTGATCATCACACCTCCATACTCCCCAAAGTGGTGGAATTAGATGGCTGCCCACAGGCAGTTTCCTCACATTGTCCCACTAACTGTATAGAATGAATAATACATCCCTTTCTATGTCTCCCTGTCCCTAGTTCAT
>WMED01015229.1:0-13723 GCA_019650415.1 Pipa parva | reverse complement strand
CATCTCTAATTGATATCAATAACATTATCTATGCCATTTCAACAAACATAACTCAGGAACTAAAATAACACTCAGCGCCCATTGAAAATAATGAATAATGCCACCCAGAGAGTGGCAAAATGTAATGTAGCTAAAATTGACTGGAAAACAATGAAACACCTACTTTAGTAAATGTTGTGATAACATTTTTGGAACAACGATCAATGGTATCGATGTCATTATATTTTGGAAATATCAATATTCAGCGATAACAAGTGCCGGAAACTTAAAAAGGGGCTTAGTACATAGGAGACGCAGTCGATATTGGTAAAGATTTGAATGTCATTAGTGCACGTCTAGGCTCAGCTCTAGTATTTAAGGGGGTTATGCACTGAAAACCAAATTGTTGCGTATAGGTGCGAATTCGGCAGATAAAGACATTCACAATAATCTGCTACTGTCGCAGTTGCGTCTTTATAATGTGAATATTGTTGCAGTCGTGACTTTATTATGGTAAAATTGTCGTAATCTTAACATTAAAAAATTGTCACCACTTTACAATTGGGAAATTGTAGCGGATTTGCTATGGGAATCTGCTGTTTGTGAATTCGACAGTCGAATTCGCACCTTAGTGAATAAACCCCCCCGTGAAATTTATTAAACTCAGAAAAGCCCGATTTTGCTTTTCCGAGTTTTTTCCTATTCTTGGAAGTTTCTTGTGGTAAATATTATGAAATTTGGTTGAATCGATATTTACCGACAGAAACTTTCAATCAAGTTTTTTATCTCAATTTTTTGATAAAAAGGTAGTCATAC
Organism: Pipa parva; assembly: GCA_019650415.1. Taxonomy (NCBI): domain Eukaryota; kingdom Metazoa; phylum Chordata; class Amphibia; order Anura; family Pipidae; genus Pipa; species Pipa parva. The sequence goes on along the minus strand of WMED01015229.1, from coordinate 12,928 downwards.
TACTAATGTGAATACTACTAATGTGAAGTATGACTACCTTTCTATCAAAAAATTCAATTCAGAAACTCAATCAAAAAGTTTTGCTCGGTAAATATCAATCGAAAATATCGTGCAGTTTTTCCGCACGAACACCCGACATGTTCTCGGGATAAACTCAGAAAAGCGAAATTGGACTTTTCCGAGTTGATTATATTTTGCTCTTAAAATCAATACACAGTATTCTGTGAGAAAAAATAGGAAGAATTCTGTGAGACATATTTTTCTGCAGCATTACAATCCTGGAAATATATGTTACAAAATACAGAAACATTAATAGTTAAAAGATCACTAATACCAAAAAAATAAAAATTCCTCAAATTAATTTATAGTTAATATATATTAAATCTGGGCCTCCAAAAATTCTAAATATTGTCCGTAAAGTAAGATATTTAGCTTTAAAAACTGGGCTTTAGGGCAACACTTCCTGCATTCTGTATTTATTATATTAAGTACCATAGAAAACAATGGGACTCGATCAGCTAAAGAGGGAGTTAGTAAAAGGAGAAGTGGCTTCCATTAAAAAGTTTACTGTCAATTCAACACAACTGAAAATAAGTAATTTATTAAAAGTGGCAATCAGATGGGCACCTAACTTGGTGACTGGATTGAAGAATTGTGTGTATGTGTGTGTGTATATATACAGTATATATATATATATATATATATATATATATATATATATATATATATATATATATATATATATATATATATATATATACATATATTTAGAATGCTGTATATCATATTAGAAACTGAAGTCTTTTTTTCAGAGATAAGTTTTCCCAGGGTTTTGTAAACGTATATATTGCAATGGTTATTATACAAAACGCTTAATAATGCATCATTAGAAAGTGTTTTTGAGTGATATTTGGTGTCTGGTCACACATATTCCATCTATAGCTCAATAATAGGTTATCAATTACATAAAGGTTGGAGGGAAAATATTCTATTACCAATCTTTCTGTATTGGAAGATATTTATTTTATTTTAATATTGGGAATTTTCACAGAGGACATTACTTCTAATTTTTCAGACTCAAAGCAATTGGATACCACTTTTGAAATGTGGCTAGCCAATCACCATCACTCTAATAATGGGCGAAATTTAATAAAATCAATATTACCGATATTGCGATATCAAACAATTTTTACCGATATTGCAATATTGGGTATTTATTGAAATTTGATCAAAACTTTTAATCTGTTTATTTCTATGGAAAATCCATAATATCAATGGAAAATTTGATATCGCAATATTGATATTACCAATATTGTTACATTGACAAAATTTCAATATTGCGATATCGACAATATCGATATTGTGATATCTTTATTTTTTATTTTAGTAAATTTCTCTCTTAGTAGATATGTAGCCCCTAAGAATAATGAGTAGGGAGTATTTTTATTAGTCTACAAAGTGGATAAATAAGTGTTCTGCCAAACAAAAACCTATGTTTCCTTATGTGGTAAAAACAACTTTTTGTTTCCCTATTTGTTTTTGTTTTGTTTTTTTGGGTAAAATTTTACAGTTTTGCTAACACAAAACATAGAAATATGAATTCAAACATAAAGAATAGAGATTTCCGGCACTCCGTATATCCAATAAAACTTTGTCTTTATTTCACCACATGGGCTGGCTTAAAAATGCTTTAAAAACAATCAACATAATAGTGCCTACGCATTTCACGCTCGGCGCTTATTCAATCCATGAATAAAGACAAAGTTTTATTGGATATACGGAGTGCCGGAAATCTCTATTCTTTATGTTTGAATCCTGTCTGACTTCTTCCTGAGCACCCGGACAAGCTATTCTGCTAAGGGGATTGTAGCGGCAAGCAACTGAGAAGGTAAACCCCTCTCTTATTTTTTGTTAACCTCATAGAAATATGAATTGTCAGGCAAAATTGTGCAGCTTCTCTGTACAATTTTAACATAAAGAGATAGAAGTTTTTGTATGTCCTGAAAGCTCTCAACTAGATTAATATACCGCTAGGACTTATCTACAGGTGGTGAGCGGCATGGACAATATCTGTGCTTTGCTTAGTTCACAAGCAATTCCACTGAGCGATATTAGTGTGCTGGATGCTTGTGGTTTTTCCCATCATTCTTAAATTGTTCAGATTAAAGTAAAACTGATGCTCACATATGTAATGTAAACATAATACAAACTGCGCGGTGGACACAGTGGGGGGCACACATATTTAAATTTAGTGGACTGGTTTGATAATATCTGGGATAGGCGTTTTAGCGTGCAGAAATTCAACAAACAGAAACATAACGTTCATCTTGCCAATTTCTTATTAGTCTCTATGGTTCTCTGAGTTTGAGCAGTATTTCTTAACTTCCACCTGTTGCAGAACTACAGCTCCCAGGATTCCCACTGCCACAATAGCTTGTAAGAAAATGCTAGGGCATATTTAACAAAAAAATGAATTCCCAAGGCAAAATTAATTTGCAGCAATTTTATTTTTAAAAAGTTGTGTAGCAAATTTGTCATATATAGGAATTATTGAAGCAAAGTGATGTCATCTTCACATGGACCTGTTTAAAGGAGATAACGTTTTTCTACATTCACAACAACATACTGACAACAGGCGTAAATTATCATAGGAAATGTTAATGTTGTGTATTAGTCTCTGGCACAAAATGGTCAAATAGATCACAACAATTATTTCTATACATTTATTTCAATGGAATATAATTCCGAGGTCATGTTAGAACTTGCCACATGTTCAAAGCCTTCTTTTAGTGAATTGTCCCCAGAATCATTTTTTTTTCTTTATCAGTATTGTTTGGCGAAGTGAAATCGGCATATTCACGCCGGTGGTCCCTTGGCAAATTATACCCAAATTACTGTTGCATTTGAGGCGAGTAGATGCAAAGCAGTGTGTAAATATGCTGATGGTATAATGGATGCCATAATGTAGAAAACTGTGAGAGAATTCACCACATAACAGAAAATAAGAAATTAGAGGTGGACTTCCAGCGCTGCCTCAGTAACTATAAAACATGGACATCTTGCCACAAGAGTTTGTAGAAGAATTTAAAGAAGCTCTTTTCCTAGGCTATTCCTTTCCCAATTTTGGTGCCTTTAATGTAACTGGAAAGCCAATATGTCTGCTCTGATCTGGAATTGTATGAATGTGAAGGAAATAAATAAATCCCGGGCTGTGAATGTGTTCAGAGTTTCCCTTACTTTTTTTTGCTTTATGGTAGCTGAACTGTTATTGTTACAATAGTTGGTTCTGTTTCCATTTCACATTGTTCCAACACATTTTAAATTTTCTCTGAAAGCAACATAAAGTGAATTTACATTTAAGTAACTCTACTAAAGTTAGCAAAACAGTAAATCCCTTCAGATTTTTCTAAACAACTCTACGTGCAAAGCAACAAAAGGAACCAGCTCCTTCTGTGAAGTTATTGCCTTGCAATATATGTCTCCCATTTTAAATAGATTTGAAATGCTTGGTTTGGCCGCAGTTGAAAAGGCAGTACCAAAACAAGAGGTCAATGGTGTGGGTTACTATGGTAATTGAGCAGGATCATCAATAGTTTTGCTCTCATGAGCATTAAAGTACATAATAATAGACAAACAACAGTGGTTAAAGCAAGCAGGTAGGATTACCCTTTTCTTTTGTTAGAAGTATAAAATGTCTTGTAGTCCATTTTAAAGACTTCTCAACTCCCAAATCCACCCAACAGTCACCTGCTGAGTAATTTTGTATGCTTAATCTCCAGCCCTTAACTAGGAACTCTCTGCTAATTTGAGGCAAATTGGTATTTCTGACACTAAATAGGGAGAGCAAGAGTTGACCTGGGGAGAGAAAGAAGAAAACACATTTACTCAAAAGCTTTAAAATATTCTTGAAACTTTTCACGTTCTTTTGTCCCTCTATAGCATTGACCGAATCAATTGACCAAACGCCTCATTGCAAAGCAAGCAAAATAACTGTCTTGAACATCTCCACTACAACTTTCCTCTTCAAACTTGTCACTTTAGATTGCCATCAGCCACCACAACAATAATCATTTCATGCTTATTGCTAATTGCAAAGCACAGCTGAATCCCAGCGGGTAGCTCTTGCACAATCGCAGGTCTTTATACCAGCTTCAATCTGTTGTGTAGCACTTATTCGCACACACACACACACACACACACACACATACACACACATACACAAAAACTACTAGCAAAGGCAGAAAGAGGCAGAGTCGCAGGTTCCTTGTAATCTCTCGGCCTCCCTGCTGATATTCCAGCCCAAAAGCATTCCTGGTTTTGTTCTAGCCTTCACAAAAGCTAAAGGAACATTAAGCTACTAGCATGGATGCTTTTCAATGAACAGCGCGGCTCTTTCAGGTGTTTCAAAAAACAGTGCTGCATCTGGTTTACAAGATTCTGTTTGTGGTAGCCCTGGGGTGAAGAGCGGCTTCCTGTAACATGTAAAATATGAATGTGAACTCAAGGTTCATGTCAGGGAGCAGGAGGTCATGTTTCCATTGAAATCTAACAAAATTAAATGGGGATTTGCAGATGTTCGAGGGCATGTGTAATGACACCATCTCTTGGGATGAGGGGAACCAAGACACAGTTATTGCTAAAATGTGCCAGTATCACAGCATGTAATTTGCAGATTTATTTCCATCAATTTTTGCAATTTATATATTCAGAGTCAAGAACGTTATACGTGCTACTTTATAACTCATAGCACTTTTTCCTCTTGGAATAAAAAAAAAAAAACGAAAGAAAGAATATCTGGCGCAAATAAAATATCTCAGTAAATAGAATTTTCCACTGTTTTTGAAAAGCAGAGGACTTTAAATCTTATTTTCCGTGTAGAGCAACTTAATATGGTATTGCATTGACGGCAAATACAAAAAAAAAAAAGGGAACGTGCTCTAGAAACTAATGTACAAATTATTAGATTTCTTTTTCATACCCAAATGACTGAAGTGTGGTTTCAGTGTACAGGTGTGCAATTTTAGTTTGTTTGTGCTTCTGAGCCTAGAGCAAAGTAGGAAATTGTCGAAATGTCATATTACTATTTGTGGAAATTTTACTGATCCTGTTATAAATTGGTGATTAATTCCCAGAAAAAATAGCTAATGATCTTTATCTGACTGTTACAATCAGTAACTATTACTGCTAAAGGCCTCCTCCTCCTCCAAATAAAATGAAATGTACCTGGTATGTTTTTTCAATTAAAAATCAGCTGTTTATATTTAAATAGCCCTATCAGCTACAGATGTAGCAGGGCTGATTTTGTCAAATTCTTTCAAGTGTTTTTTTTTTAATCCCAAAAAAAAACAAACAAAACAAATGATATCCTAATGTATTGAAAGCATGTTTCCCCAGAGGGCTATGTTTAAATGTACAACTATCTTATCCTGAGTTATCTTAATTCATTGTTTTGGAAAGCTGCAAAATGAATCCGTTATCTAAGTGTTGAATGACAAAACCAGCCCAACTACATCTGTATTAATATGCCTGTGGCTTTACCAAGTCTGAGAAGGGAATGGTAAAGTATTCTGTAACTTGAATTGGTAGAGAAAACACAGATTAATTATTTTCCATTTCAAAACCAGAATATTGTACCCTTCGATAAACAAGACAGAGAAAGAGCTTATGTGGCATAATCAGTCTAACCTTCCTCTGTTGAGAAATGGTAAAATAGAAAATATTACCACCTTTAAGGGGAGGTTGATTTGATTTTAGTATAGACTCTTCCACTGTGTTTTATGTTTAGGGTACATGAAAATGACCCTGTAAATGCTGTGGATTGACTAAACAGATATAAAGAGCATAAAAATATAAGTTATATTTCTTTGCAAATAAATTAAGAAATAAAATAGCATTGAAGTTCACAAGCTTTTAATTGTCAGAATAATTTTATCAGTCAATTCTATCAGTAAAAATATTTATTATTTATTTTTTAAAAATGTAACAATTCTCAAAAACAAGCACCTTCCATTTTCAGATGAACTTAGAGCTCTCTAGTGGCCAGATTACTTTAAAATTGCTTTCCTGAGCAATATTTTTCCTATTTTACTTTATTCCTATTTTTTAAAATATTTTTTATGTTTTTAATATTTTTCCTATTTTTCCCTTTGTTTTACTCATTAAGAAAAAGATAAATGCTTTTTTAAAGAATCCTGAATTTGACAGTTTAATGACCAAAAAAAAAAAAAAACGGTTTTAAGGAGACATCACAGCACATTAATAAAGGGTCAGATTGAGCAATTTAAAAAAAAAATGTAATAATAAAATAAGATGAGTGAGACTGTAATTTTCACTGTCTTGTTATGGTGTGATAACTTGTTAATAGATGCTCCAAGGCAGTCACTAAAGATCTAAATGAAGGACAAATGCTTGTAGTTAAACACCTGCTCCACTTCTGTCTTAACTGTCCATTTAATCAGAGGATGGTCTTATATTAATGGGTAAATACTTCTTTCCTTAAGATCTGTCGACTTGAAAAAGAAATGTCAAGTTCTATTACAAATATTTGTCCTCAAAAGTCATCGATGCAAGTGGAGAATAAAACCATACTGAGTATTACATTTCCAAAGCTCCTTGCCATTTTATATTTTTCACAATTTTAGATTTCCTACTGTGATAAAAAAAAAAATCAAATAATAACATGATTAAAATAATTAATCGACAAAGAACCAGTACTATGATGCACAAATTGGGTTTTGAAATGCTAAAGAAAATAGATCAGTAACTTTAAAAAAATCACGTGCGATAAAAAAATGCATCAGAGCTATGTTCATGTATGAAAATAATTAGAATTATTAGATGTATAATTACTAGTTTTTCAGTACAGATTTGTAGTTAGGTTCCATAAACCACTTTTATCCAATCAGATTTTGTTTCCAAAATGAAAAAGGTGTAAAATATACATGTATGTATTAACTTGTATAGCGCTGATATATTATGTAGCACTTTACAGGGTTTCATAATTCACTTCAGTCCTTGCCCCATGGAGCTTACAATCTAATTTCCCTATTCAGTCACACACAGATATATGTTTTTCGATTGTGGGAGTTAACTGGAGTGCCCAGAGAAAACCCATGCAGGAGCAGGGAGAACATAAAAACTCCATGCAGATGAAGTCCATGATGGAATTAAACCTCAGATGGAATTAAACCTTCAGAACTCAGTATTGCTAACCACTGAGCCACCACTCAGTAATATAAGATTAAGTGGAATCATACTGCTGTCTAAGGACAAAATGTAATAAAATTGAAAATATCGATATCGCAATATCGATAATTTCAACACAATATCATGATATCAAATAGCAATTTATCCAAAAATAAAATTCAATTATCACAGTATCAAAAATTCTATTAAAACTTTTTTCAATCTGTTTATTTCTATGGAAAATCCATAATACCAATCATTTTTGAATTTTTTTTAGTGAATTTTTCAGTTGAAAGGTCAAAAATAGCCTTTTCGACTTTAATAAATTTTGCCCAACTTATCGGGATGATTGGGCCAAAAGAATGGTTAATTTGTTCTTTTCATTTTAGAGTATCTCTCATTCTTCTAAACTAAAATGATAATGGGGGTCATTTACTAAAGTGTGAATAGTCACGTAAATACACGTATTTCTGTCCTTTTGTGATTTCTCCAACTCTGCTTATTCAACAATCTCTGCAATGAGACAAATTTGCAACCAATTCTGAAGCTTACTCCAGTCACGGACTTACAGAGCTCTTCCCATCAATTTGCGTTTGTGTGCACAAGTAATTTGGATATTCAGCATGTGATGGAGTCTGTTGAAGGAGTGTATTCTGCCAGGTGTACTGCTGTGAATTCACCTGTTTGCCTTTGTCAGATCAGATGGCGAATTCAGGGGTTGATGGCAGGACTCCAGTGTTGCATAAGGTGACTATTCTTTTAAAAGTAACAATGGCGACTGCGACTAAATTAGTTACTACTAAACATGATCTAGGCACAAAGTGACATATAAAAATAAGTATTTTCACTTAAATACAGTTAGTGGGATATGATGAGACTGAAGTCACTGTCACTTCACTGGAGGAATTCTCCTCACTCTGCATGACTTCTCATCCTACTATTGTACAACTGACTACGCTGTACTATGCATGTGATCGCGTCAGTTGCTGTCCACTGCTTCATGAATAAGAAGTGAATTTGCATCTTCCTAATCGTATAGACACAAACAGACACGATGTCACTATGCAAGGCAAATTCACACTTTAATGAATGATCCCCAATTAATGTGTAATGAATTAAAGTTTGCACTCAGAAAGCAATTAAATACAATAATTTCTATTTCTAAATTTGTTTCTATAAACATAAGTATAGTTTGGAAAGTCACTAAGTACATTGTTTCTCAGTAATGGTGTCTAAGAAGTAAATTCATTGACCCCTCTTGGTTTATTTTTTGGAAAGAAATCAACTTTATCATTGAATTCATTCTAAATGGGGTTTACAAATAGGTCAAATTTATTGTGTTTTTCTTTTGTGCGTTTTAGGCATGAATCTATCAGCCTTTTATCAATTATTCTATAACTTCATGCTAATATCCCATGTCCAAATATGTTCTGAAGGTGTTAGTTCAGTAAAACTGTCCATTAATAAGAATTAATAAATAATAATAATTATTAATAATGGATTGGGTGTAGAATGCAGTCTGCTTGTTTGCTTTCAAAGTGCAGAACTCAACACAATATTTCATTGCCACAATATCTATGAAATTCGATATCAGAATCTCTTGAAGGGCCACAACAGGTTGTGGTCTACTTCTGCTGTACCCACTGCCTTCATTGATTGCATATTTGACTGCATTAAATTGTCTTTAGTTTGAGAATTGGACATTTTAGTGTACAGCTTTTTTCCCATATCTGTAATTACCACTGCTGAGATTATACATAATGCACACATTAAGCTTTGACAATGCCAATTTACTTAGAAGACCAATCTGTGAAAAGATGGTGGCTCAGTGGATAGCATTGTTGCCTTACAGCATTGTGGCCTGAGCTGAATTCCACCCAGGATACACCTGTATAGAGTCTGTCTGAGTTTCCTCTTGGTATTTATGTTTCAGACCCAACACAAGGCTTTTTTTGCAACAGTTATGGCTATTTTTCCCCAAAAAATATGTTTAAGCAAAAGTGCAATTGATGGATGATCAACACCTGCTTGAATCTAGACCTTAGAGTGACTGTTACATATTTGTGTTAAAAATTGTAGAAATTCATATTTCCATCATTATTTCATGCATAGTTATTATTTTCAATCCCATTTATAGCATTGGCTAACACCACTTGATACATTTCCTCTTTTTTTCTGTTTAAACATATATTTATGTATATGGATAAATCAGCTTTGTCCTGTAACCACTGGCAAATAGTATGGGGTATCTGAGAGTTGTGCTTTTTCAACAGTTGTAGAGCAAAATTTTCTTGTCATTTATTTAGCCATTACACTGTTTTTGTATTTCACTTTGCTTAGTTTGGCTGCTGCATCTGTGTCCTCAATAGTTTAAGTAGGATAAGAGGTGCATCATTCATTGAACATGGATAAGGTTGTGCTATGGCAGTTATGTTTTTCCAGAACGGTACTTCATTACTCCCTACCAAGTCATTCATTAAATTATATAAATAATAAGTGAGAATGCTTTTAATAACATGAGCAGTTTTATGTAAATTTGGTGACAAGGAAGCTTAACCATAGGCTGGATTTTTGCAGGATCTTTGGTAATTTCCTAGTTCTATGAATTGGTTATTTCTATATAAAAATGCATCAAGATTATATTTTTTTTCTATTTTGATTTTTTTTTTTTAATTTTTTGAAAGTTAAAAATGATTTTGAAGTCTGGTTTGCGGAGTTATTTTGGAAAATGTTTTCAGTTCATGATAGAGTAGAGTATCATAGGCAAAGTTAAAATGATTAACCCGGTTTGATGTTTCTGATCGGAAAGAAAAAAAAATTGATAAAAACCCAAATGATATACTAATCCTTTTCCCTAAACTGCCTGCTCTGTAGGGGTGGCAGTCTACAATGTCACAGCTTCAAGTGCTTTTTCACAGGCAAGAAACAAAATTATCTCTCATACAGGGAAGTATTATTTCAACAGCTTGACAAGACTTCATTTGTACGTCTGTGTGTTTTGTTATTATTCTTGTAATTTAAAGTAAATTGATAAAACGTGTTCATCCAAAACACAATTTACTTCCCCTGAATATTTAACTAATGTGATGAAAGGGCAGTGAATAAATACAAGGGCTTTTTTTCTGTGAAGGCTTAATTCATATTTCAGGTTCTTAGAATTGAGGGTTATGCCTAACATTTTGGACTTCTTGTAAAAGGTAAGTTTCTACACCTCTAATATTCGTAATATTTTTTTCTTTCAGGTTTTTGTTGGATCTTTGGTTAACATTAAATATTTGCAGAAAATGGTATACCCTCACAACTGGAGATGTGTATAATTGGTTCATTGTTTTGACTTCATAAAATGAATTTATGTCTACAATGATAACATTGGATAATATCAGTCTTCTGTTGTCCTTGTATAGTGTCTGGAGAACTTTCATCTCTTTTTCAGCAATGGTATACCAGTTCAATGAATGTTGTTTGTACCTGGCTGACCGATCGTATGGACCTTCAACTTCATATCTACCAGCTGAAAACACTTATAAGGATTGTCAAGGTATTTTTTTTTTTTTTTTAAACTAGTGATATTTTTATTAACAAAATAGGCTGTATCTGTAACTGTACAGACAATTGCTATTTGTCTCTATAACTTATAAAATATAACCTATGATTAGAAAAAAATGGTAGAATAATTATAAAAATAGAAACATAAAATGAAATTGTGTCATGAAGTAATAAAAATCCCATGATTTTATAATAATTAAATATGGATTCAAAATCAATCTTGAGGTCCTACTTAAAGAAATATCTAATAAATATTTATTATATCACAAAAAAAAAAATATTTTTAGGCCTGATAGACAACGATTTCTCTCTTTTAGATTTGATTTTTTGTTTCCTAGTATTTAAATATTAAGTAGAGAAGAACAGATTTGATAACAAAGGCAAGCATTTCCGTATCTGGTTGTAATGCAAATAGTTTTCACAGCATGGTTTAATATATTCTGCAATCATTAAACAAAATGCAAATTGATATTGTTCTTATAATTAACTGAAGTAGATTTTCTTACAATGGGTGTTTACACTGAACTATTACAGATCACAAAGGTGAGATAACATTCCCTGAAACTATATTTTTTATTCCTGTGTATGCATGTTTTCAGCCAATGATAATTATTTCAGTGTGAAATCACAGGGCTTTACCAAAAAAATTATATTACATAGGGCTTTTAAATAATTTTACTATCATAAGATGATTCTTTGTCATTGTGAAATGTATATCTGATCACTTGGCTGTTATTTTTGAACCAGAAATATGTTTAAAAAAAAATAGTGCTTTCTGTTGAGATTGAATTGACTAGTCATCTGAACACTCTAAATAAAATGTAATAAGTAATTTTGCTACCAGATAATGATAGGATTGGATAAATACAGAATTATTAGTACACATTTAGTATAGCTCAAAGCATATTTCAGGCAGTTGATACCATAGGTAATATATTTGTAACATTAATTGAAAATATTAATTATGCAGGTGTTTTGACACATTGTGATTGATCTGGTTATACTGACGCATTCTATTGTGAATGCTAATGACATCAGTGTTTTCCCCCTAAGAAATTAGACTTAACTATAAATAGATGCTTTGTCACCATTACTGTAAACACAAATTATTTTAAGTGGGAAGCAGGATGTAAGAGCCATATTGTATGACGCATTTTTCAAAATATTTCTGCACTAAGATAAAGAACATTTAAAGGACCCAATGAGACTAAAAAAGGAAATCTTTCTTATTTTGAGTTTTGTTTTCTTATTGGTGATGCATTTCTCTGGTGCGACTGTCCCTTTAACAATTTCTGTGTTATTTTTATGTTTAGCGCAAGTGGCTACAGTTTCAATGGGATATAAATGTCCTATTTACATATGGCGAACTTTAGTCTGCGTATCCAAAAATTTTGCATGACATCCATAAAGTATCATATTTTTATATTCATGAGAATAAACTTCTTGATTTAAGTCGTGAATATGTATTAACTGAAGATCTAATTAAAACAATGCCTCAAAGACTGACTGGGTGGATTATAGATTACTCACAAGATCAAAGATGTCTGCAAACAGCAAATGCTAAGCTCGCAAAAACACAAGGAAAATCACTCTGCTACAAAGTATTATTTAGAAATAACGGCCAGTTAGAAATGTTCACATTGTGGTGTTACTGACTTAGCATTTTTATTGATTTAAGTCACTCAAGTAAAGGTGATCACTCTGATTTTTCTTCATGGAAAGGTCATTGTGCATAGAAATGATCATAAAAAATATTAAAGCAAAAATGTATAGATTTTAGCTTATAAAAAATAGCATATTGATAACAGGTGTATGAAAGGTAGACTGCTTCTCATATTTATTAAACAATTGCTTGGGAATCCAAACCCCCAACTCAACTGCATAGACTGGGATCAATTTGCAATAAAGAATTTATAGAATTTACCATTTAAAATGAAACTCTTGGTTGTGGATAAACTTGTATGTATGTATAATTTTATTTATAAAGAGCCACAAATTTACACAGCGCTGTACAATTCAGCGGTACAAGTACAATACAAACAAGGGAAAAGTGCATTAAACAATACAAGTAAAATATAAAAAGGGTACATCAAATTAAGTGCTAGGTAGTGATTGACACGAGATTGGAGGTCCCTGATCCAAGGAGCTTACAATCTAAGTGGGAGGAAGACTTACATACACAGATAGGACAATAAGA